>PVKA01008250.1:7889-28300 GCA_004027165.1 Ctenomys sociabilis | reverse complement strand
TTAATAAAATCATAGTAAATAGAGTACAGCAAACTATCAAGAAGATCATACACCATGACCAGGTAGGATTCATCCCAGGGATGCAGGGATGGTTTAATATTTGAACATAATACAGTATATCAATAGAGTGAATATTGAAAACTACATGATCATTTCAATTGTTGTAGAAAAGTCTTTTTACATAGTCCAACACTCATTCATGTCCAAAGTGCTAAAGAAAATTAGGAGAGATGGCCTCTACTTCTATTATGATGAAAGCCATTTATGACAACGGAAAAACTCAAATCTTTCACTGTTAGATCTGGTACAAGACAAGGATATCCTTTCTCCGCCCTCCTATTCAATACAGTTCTGGAATCATTAGCTAGAGTCATTAGACAAGAGAGAGAAATAAATGCAATAACAATAGGAAAGAAGAAATTAAATCATCATTATTTGCAGATGCCATGATAGTTTACATGGAAGACCCAAGAAACTCCACCAAGAAGCTACTAGAATTAATACACAAATTCAGTAGCATAGCAGGATATAAAGTTAATACCCAAAGGTCAGTAGCATTCTTCTACACAGATAACAAACACACTGAGAGGGAAATTAGAGAAACAATAACTTTTACAATAGCACCGTGGGAAGTTAAGTACCTTGGAATTCCTCTAAGTAAAGAAGTCAAATACCACTTCAAGGAAGATTACTGGACTCTGAAAAAGAGATCGTAGAGGATTTCAAAAAATGGAAAGATATTCCTTGCTCCTGGATAGGAAGAACCAACAATTTGAAGATGGCCATATTCCCAAAATTGCTTTTCAGAATTTATGCAATACCTATGAAAGTACTACTAATATACCTCCAAGACCTAGAGAAATCATTCCAAAAGTTTATTTGGTACAGGAAAATACCTAAAATAGCAAAAGTAATCCTGAGCAACAAAGACAAGGCAGAAATTATCACAACTCCTGGCTTGAAATTATACTACAAAGCTACTGCATTAAAAATCAGCATGGTCCTGGCAACAAAATAGACCTGTGGATGAATGTAATAGATTAGAAGATGCAGAAGCTGCTATGAACACACTCAGCCACATGATCTTCAAAATACTGTCCAAACATATTTATTGGAAGAAAGATAGCCTTTTTAAAAAATGGTGCTGGAAAAACTTTCTCTCTGCATGCTGAAAACTAAAACTTGACACAGGTCTATTACCATGCACTAAGCTCTAGTCAATGGATTAAAGATCTAAACAGTAAAACAGAAATGTTCATTATCCTGGAAGAGAAAGTAGAACCAACACTTGAAGATAAAGAGGTAGGCAAAGAGTTTAATGAACAAAAATCATGTTGCATGGAAAACACCTGAAAGAATTAACAACTGAGACCTCATCTCATTCAGAAATTTTTTCACTTCAAATAAATTACCATCACAGTCAAAAGAAAACCCACAGTTTGTAAAAAGTATCAACTAAAAATCACTCAGAACAATGTCTGATTTCTAGAATTTGTAAAGAACTGAAAGACAGTAACACTCAAAATTTAAAGATCCAATCAGGAAATGGGCATGCAAGATGAACATAAACTTCTCTCAGGATGAAATGAATGAATGAAAAAATTCTCCACATCAATAGCCATCTGTGAAATGCAAGTAAGACAATACTGAGATATCATCTCACCCCAGAAAGAATAACTATCATAAACAAATCAACTGAAAGCAAATGTTGGAGGGGCTGTGGTTAAAAGAAATACTGCTCCACTGTTGGGAGGAATGTAGACTGGTTTAACCATTGAGGCAATCAGTGTGGACACTCCTTGAAAAACTAGGACTGGAAATCCCATTTAAGGCAGCTATTCCCCTACTTGGAATTTTCCTGGAGTAACTGAAAATGCCATATCATAGTGATATATGTGTACCTATGTCTATAGCAGCACAATTTGTCATAGCCAAATTTTGGAAACAACCAAGATGACTGTGACCTGAGGAATGTATGAAAAAGATATGGTGGTTTTATAAAATAGTGTATTACTCAGCTATAAAGAATGATAAACTCGAGGCCTTCATATTTAAGTGGATGCCACTTAAAGATATACTCATAAGTGAAATAAACCAGACCCACATGTGTAAATATAGTTTAGTTTCCCTAGTATAAGAACTCAAAAGAAGAAATACAAATATAAACATAAACACATAACACAGTTAAAAAGAAAGGGAGACCTTGAGGATTAGACAACAAAAGGAGAGCAAGGAGAAAAGCAAGAAAACATGGTAGGGGAAAAGCCATACATTTATACACACAAGATGGGTAAGGCAATGATCCTGAGAACTATTAGCAGGCTATTTAAACTAGCAGTTACTTGGTGGGCTTCTCACCCTCACTAACTGTATTTTCTGATACCTGTGAGCTGAGTGACTGCACTGAAGATAACAATGTGTTATAGTAGGGTCATGCTTGGAATGACTGTCATTCTGGTCTGCTACATATGTACTGCTTGTCATGACATACCAATTGTGGCCAAACTGTACCTCAAGTAAATGTTTTTTTAAACTAGGATAATAAATTTTAAAAAAAGACAAGAAAAAATAGTCATTGGACTGTCCTGCTATAATGATGTATATGGTTAGATTTCTAAGTAAAAACATGTAGCTGTTTATTCACATTTTTTGATTATTTAATGACTTTTCCATATTCCGTATAGTCTTAAATTATAGCATATCAATACTTGATGGAGAATACATGTTCTATTTTATGCCTAAGACTGATATTCAGACAGATAGTGAGGTTAACCCAACTGCATATGTTGTAGGGTAATAATAAGCTTGTCTTCTGGAGAGTTAGTAACCTACCATCTCAGACCACATATCAAAGGAAAAGAAGGGCTGCAAGGACAGCCAACATTTTGACCTTAGACTTTCAAGGTCAGTGAAGACTCAAGACATAGGGCATCCTGTACTCTAACATCATGTAACTCAGTTGTGCCCCAAATTTTCTGATCAAGGAGATTATGGGGCTACAGAGTAATGTGATCAATGATGTAGTGTATGCCAAAGGAGAGTCACATGGAAAAAAAAAAAAAAAAAAAAAAAACATTCTCTCAGGCTTTCCCAGAGAGTAAATTTGTCAAGCAATGGACATGACTCTTCTACATGGCTGACATTGACAAAGGATCTACAAAGTGCAGTACAGGGTATCACGATAAGTCCTGAGGGTACTTGACTGACTTTGGCAGATGCAGCATTACATTTCTTCTTATATAGGTCTTGCTTTATCTCAGTCTTAACAATCCAACAGAAAAGTTTAGAAATGAGTTATGAAAAGTGAATCCATGTTAATATGCTGAGCTGTAGAAGGCTCAAGTCATCATATTCAGATATTGCCAATCCTGTGGATGACCCACTGCTACTGTGGACTACTGGACTATATTGGAGTATTTCCTGAATTTATGCACCTATAATATTTGGATGGTAATTTAGTACCTATCTCTGACAAAAGTAAAGAAAAGGGAGAGGTATACATGAAGGAAAATTGTATATCTGTATATACAAAATGGGATAGATATATATCTACTTTCTCTTAGTTCAGTGAGAAGACTGATTTGTACTAATAGTGTTTGGAGAGGATATCATGTTGGCATCTTGTTCTATGAATGACCACTTCCAAGACAACAATATGCAATGTATTAATTGTAACTCTGCTATCAACCTGTTTTGAAACTGTCTCATTGCAATGTTTTTATCAATAAAATTAATAAAATATATAAATTAATTAATCAATAACCCAGATTCGCATTTTTTCCTGTGAGTGACAGGTAGAAACTGAAATTGTGGTGAAGAGATTAAATTAATTTAGCAATGAGAACGTGTGACTAATGAGGGATGGTAAAAATAGTATTTGCATACTTGAAAAAAAGATGTAAGGGAATTTAGTTGAGAATTTTGAAGTAGTGGTCATGTAGCCTATCCATTGTTTTTAATACCATGCAAAATTACCAATTCTTAGGAATATAGGAGACATTGCATCTCATGTTGGAACTTGAAGTCCTTGTTTCATAGATAAAGACCAAGTGACATTAATGACAAGTTTTGTCTAACATTTTTTCAGTGGTAACACTAAACCTCGGTTTTCTAGTTATTGTTGAATCTGTGATTTTTTTCTATCCCTTCAACTAATTTTATTTCAATATCTTTGTTTCATTATAGGTTCTTAATAATCACCATAGAATTCATGTTTTATCTCTTTTGAGAATAAAATGGCTATTTAATAGTTTTACTCTTCATATGTAGAAAAAACCTTGACGATAATAGTTTGGGTTTGTTCCAATCCAGTGTCCTCAAGAATCAGTCATTCAATAGGTACAGATATTTGTTCCCATTAAAACTGTTGTGAAAAATAAATTACAAATATTTCAAAGTGACCTTATAGCTTCATTGAACAGCTCAGAGACACTTTAATCAATGATAAATTTACCTGCATTCTTAGCATATATTTATATATTGCTTTGAATATTAACCATCACATACACAAGTGTGTACATACACACACACTTTTATTCTGAATGTGTGTTTTGATATTGAAGTTTGATTCTAGTTTTCAGAAGTCATTTTTTTGTGAAAAATTGTTTTCTTCAATTAAAAAATCCAGAGACAAAAAAATATAAATAAATAAATAAATTTAAGGGCCTGCCCAATAGCTCAGTGGACTAAAGTACATGCTTAAACAGAGAGCAGCACCTTGTGTTTGATCCCTAGTGCGTCATGCCAGACCCCCCCTGTGGGGATGTTGACACATCAATTAAGACTGGGCATGGGGGTGCACTTCTGTAATCCCAGCTTTTGGGAGACTGAAACCAGGAGAATCACTGAGTCCAAGCTACATAATATATGCTATAGTCCGTGTAAACCATGCCCTAAATATAGAAAACAAAACAAAACAAAAATTAAAAATTAAAAAATTGAAAAGCCGAGAATTATCATGAATGTAGAATAAAAATTTCCAAAGGAAAGAGAAACTTTGATGGGCAGAAAGGGGAAACAGAGGAAGAGAAAAAGAAAAAATACATATTTATAAACAAGACAGCTAAAATAGTTTACGCTAATTATGCACCTAATTTCTCTTAGCTCACTGAAATGAAGTGTTTCTGCTAATTTGGTTTGAATAAGATATGATGACTATATCGTGCACTCTGGTTAACTACTACAAATAGCACAATATGTATTAATGATTGTAACTTTTATTTTTTGTATCTTTAAAATTAAAAAAAAAAAAACAAACTGAGACTCCAATGACTCAGATATTCAGTTCTGAATGTGTGTAGTGATCTTCACTATCTCTTTGTACTGTTTTTGGTTTTAAGTTGACATTGTTAGCAACCATGACAACTACCCCTACTTTTCTCTAATTTTTCCTGTGGCATGGAGGCTAGTTTTTCATCCTTTGCCATTTTGTCTGTGAATTTCCTGTTGAGTGAAATATGTACCTTATATTAAGCATATTGCTGCATTTTTTTTCTCAATCCACTCTATTAGTCTGTTTCGAGTGGTGAATTGAAGCCTTTTACATTGATGGATGTATTTTGGTTTATATTTGTCATATTATTTTCCTGTTATATGTTCTGTGCTTTTTCCTTCCTTTTTGTTGAAGCTATGATTACTTCTATCTCTTTCTATAACATCTGTCCGTACTCTGCAGGGTTGGTTTAGTGGTCATGAATTTCTGCAATTATTCTTCATCATGGAAGGATCTTATTTGACCACTGAGTTTTATGGAGTTTTGCATGATACATCATTCTGGGTTGGAATTTATTTTCTTTCAAGACCTAAAATACTTCATTCCAAGTTCTTGTGGATTTAATGGTTTTTGTTGAGAAATCTGCCAAGATTCTGTTGGGCTTTCAATTGTAGGTGATCCGTTTCTTCTCTAGGAGCTGTTAATGTTATAGTATTTTTCTGAATTTTTGAGTTCCTGGTTATTATGTGTCTCGGTGTAGATTTATTTTGAATATCACTGATTGGAATTTTACATGCCTCATTTATACTATGTAAAAGTTTTTCACCATATTTAGAAAGCTTTCTGCTAGATTTTCTACAAATAGTTTTTTTATGTCATTTGTCCTGTCCTCAGCTGTGTCAATGATACCTATTAGTCTTTTTAAAATGTTTATGTATTTCATACATGGTCTCACTATGTAACTTGGACTTGTAGTGATCCTCCTGTTCTCAGTCTCCCAAGGGATGGGATTACCGGGGAGTTACACCATGCCAAGACTCATTCCCTGGCTCCATGGTCCTCAGGGGTGGGACCGGTGTGGCAGACATTAACTAGGGATCGAACCCTGGTCCCTGTATTTGCCAAAGCAGATGATTAGTTCACCGAGTTTTCTTGCAGGCCCCAATACATATTATTCTTTTTTAAATTAATTTTGTTGAGAAAGAAATAGCAATGGGAGTTTTAAAACCGGTTAGTAGGAAAGTTACAATAATTAATACAATGCATATTTTGTTATTCAGAGCACAAGATGCAGACATGATATCTTGTCTAAACACTTTTAGTATAAATCTTTCTTCTCACTGAACTAAGAAAAAGTAGCTGTATATCTATCCTATTTT
Source organism: Ctenomys sociabilis (assembly GCA_004027165.1). Lineage (NCBI taxonomy): Eukaryota > Metazoa > Chordata > Mammalia > Rodentia > Ctenomyidae > Ctenomys > Ctenomys sociabilis. The sequence goes on along the minus strand of PVKA01008250.1, from coordinate 21,709 downwards.
GTATATATATATATATATATATATATATATATATATATATATATATATATATATATGTATGTATATAAAACTAAAAAATAGACCTTCATTTATATCCCCCTTTTTATTTAGTTTTGTCAGAGATGGGTGTTCCATTGCCATTAAGACATTGTAGGTGTGTGAATTAAGCAAAATAATCCAAGTTAGTGCAATAGTTCATAACAGTAGTGGGTTATTCTCAGAACTGGCCATATAAGAAGGTGTTGACTTGAGCCTTTTACAGTTCAGCATATTATTGTGCCTTTGCATATATACATCATGTTTATACTTTTCTGCTGGATGGTTAAGACCAAGATAAATCAAGACCTATATAATGGAAAATGTCACTTTTGTATCTGCCAAGGTCAGTCAAATCCCCTCAGGATTTATCCTGGAGCCATGTACATGAGTCTGTAGATACTTTGTCAGTGTCAGCTATGTGGATGAGTTACTGCCATTGTTTGATGAATTTACTCTCTATGAAAGCCTGAGAAAACGTTTTCTCTCCAGGTGACTCTGCTTCATGGATCACTTTCCTCTGTGGCCCCACAATTGTCTGGTACAGAAGATTTGGACACCACTGAGTTACAGGTTGTTACACCATAGGTTCTCTTATGACTTGATTCCACACTGACCTTAAAGGGCTAGAGCCAAAATATTGACTATCCTTTTTTTGTCTTCTTTTTTTTGAGACAGGGTCTTACTATGTAGTTCAGGTTGGCCTTAAGCTCACTTTGTAGCTCAGGTTGGTCTCGAACTCACAACAATCCTCCTGCCTCAGCCTCCCAAGTGTTGTGACAGGCCTGCGCCACCACGCCTGGCTAATATTGACTATCCTTGAAGCCCTTCTTTTTCTCTAAATTTTTTGCTTGCAAACTTAAGTTGTTAACCCTCCAGAAGAGAAGTTTAGTGATATCATTACCCTATAACATAGGCATTTGAGTTTAACATCACTACCTGTTTAAATATCAAACTCCTTATACATAACGTGGAACAAGTATTTCCCAGCAATCATTGATATGCTAAACTTTAAATCCCCACAGAATGTGAAAAAATACAAAATGCAAATAAACAAAATTATGAGATAAAAATAAACAATTACACATTTTTTACACAGAAATTTAGATATCTAACCATATACAACAATGTAGCAAAGTGGCAGGACAGTCCTTTGATATTTTTTTCTTGTCTCTTGTTTTCTTTTACTTAAACATGTATTTGAGAGAGAGTGTATAGAAATATTCAATATAACATTAGGATCAGTACACATTTAGAAAACCAGAATGGCAGACATTCCAAGCATAGCCCTAGAATTACACATTGCTATCCTCAGTACAGTTGCTTAGTTCACAGGTATCAGCATATATATTTTGTTAGTGTGAAAATCCTACCAATTAACTGCTAGCTTCAAAAACCTGAGGGATGAGGCATGGGTGGATTAGTGGAATAAGCACTTTCCTGACAAAGGCCTGAGTTCAATCCTTGGTGCTGCCCCCCCCCCATAAAAAAGAAACAAAACTTGATGAAGATTCTCAGGACCACCAATACACATTATTATTATATCATCATCATCATCATCATCATTATTGGTTTTTTTTTTTTTTTTTGTCTTTTTGAGACAGGGTCTCACTATGCAGTTGAGGCTGGCCTCGAGCTCACTTTGTAGCTCAGGCTGGTCTCGAACTCACAACAATCCTCCTGCCTCAGCCTCCCTAGTGCTGGGATTACAGGCATGCGCCACCACGCCCGGCTCATTATTGTTAATTATTATTATTTTACATCATCTTACGCTCCTGAGTTTTTATTTCCTGGTTTCTTGTGCATTTTAATAGATCTTCCCTCTCATGTTACTTCGTTGCGCCACTTTCTTTTGAGGTGTTAAAGTTCATGTTCAGTTTCATGTAAGCAGTTCTGTCAGCTTTCAATGGGGTTCTTAATTTAACACGTATTCATTTGAATCTGTTTTATGCATTCTAATTCTTTCCTGTATTGTTTATTTAGTGTTTCCATCATTTTTCTAGTCTCCTCTATTTTCTGATCTATGTCTTCTTTATCTGTGCTGAGCAATTCTTTCACAAGTATTATTTCTTTTTTGATCTGAGAGATGATTTTTGGTATTACTTCTTCTGTACCCTGATGGACTTATTTTTATTTTAGTTGCTATCATCTCAGTAACTTCAAGTTTGTGATTGACAAGTTTTTGTATGTCTTTGTCCCTTGGGTTTATTCTAGGTGTGCTGGAGCTTGCCATTTGCTCCTGTATTTTGTCATTTTGAAGCTCTCTATAATCACCTAGATCTAGAAGTGGTAGGAAAGCAATGGGGCATGTGTCAATAAGGTTTTTGCTACAGTTTGGAGTAAAGTAGGTAGAACCAAGGTTCACACTATGAGTAGGGGTGACTGACTAATTTTGAACAAAGCATTAGTGTAAGTGTTGGGTATTTTCCAGATTCATCAGGATCCCATGGGCCACCCAGAATCTCCATAAGTTTTAAAATATTAGACCAATATCAGCTCAATCTCCATGCCTGTGTACTGGAAGCCAATAGACACAGATCAACAGAGTCCTGCTAGCCACCCAGACTCCACCAAAATACTTAAAATGTTGGACTCCAACCATCACAAGCTCTACCCCTGCACACTGCTGGCCAAGGGAAGCAGCACAATGGAGTCTTACAGGCCAGGCCTTTTGTACATTTTACGGGGAGGTCTATTTTTATTTATTTATTTTTTTGTTTTTGTTTTTGGTGTTGAAGATCAAACCCATGGCTTCCAGCTTGTAGGGCAAGTATTCTACAGTTAAGGCAAATCTCCAGACCCCCTTACTGTACATTTTGCATCTTATTTACTGATTGTTTCTCACACTAGCAATTTAATAGAGGAATCCTAACTCTGAATATTGTATCATTGAATTTCACTGTCTATTGATGTGCCATACTCCATAATTAAATCTCACTCTGATTCCTTATGCTTGCATTACTATCATTATTTGTCTATTAAATGTATATTATAGGGAATCCATTATGCTTTAACATTTAGTTTGTCAGAGTCAAAGTCTGTCAAATTAAATTACCATTTAATTGGTTTTTATTATTATTATTATTTTTTTTTTTTTTTGGTGAAACTGGGAATTGAACTCAGTCCCTTGCTGCTTGCCAGGGAAGCACTACTGAGCCAACTCCCCAGTTCCTTAGTTGGTTTTTAAAAGGTAGAATATGCAAACTACAAAAAGAATGTATACGTCAAAGAGCAAGGGAGAGCTTGCCATGGTGATGATATATGCCTTTAACCCTAGATATCTTAGGGTGGAATCTAAACAAACCAAAAATTTATGCAAAGAATATAAAAGTGCTTTGAATCTTAGTTTTGCTTTCATGAGTTAAAATTTAAAATGACTTAGGGAGAAAACAAAGAATAAGAAAGAGAAGAAGAGATTAGATGTCTTGAGGACAAAGTGGGATCATCTGTTTCTCAATAAAATTAACAGAGAAAGAAAATTAGGCAGAAGACAGGTGGGAAAGAGAGAAGGAAGAGACAATAGGAAACATAAAAAAGGACCAAAAACACATAGATCCTAAAACCACATTCATATTTGTATAAAAACCACATCAAACAATGGAGAAAAAATATCAAAAACAAAACCATCCTCACCACAACAATATGAAAGAGAGAGAGTCAGACCACTCCTTGGTTTGTCATCACTTTTAGACAACATGTGAAACGAGGGTCCCAATTCATGTTGATTTATTCCAACAAGTTTCAGTAGCATTTTGGTAGGGTAGTGGATATTGTCAGGAAGCCTGCACCCTCTGGTGATACTGAGTAAGTCACATTTAGTGTGGCTTTGTCACATTCTTAGTAATGTGATAAAGTTATACAAAAGTTGAGAAGTAATGCAACCAAAAATTGTCTAGCGTAAAATGACAATAAATGAATGGTGCCTTATTTTCTGTCTGGGACTCAAAGTAGATTGTGCTAATTCTTTAGTCAATCAAGTGATTTTTTTTCAGAACCAGGGGTTGAACTCAGGCCCTTGCACTTGCCAGGGAAGCTCTCATTCTACTGAGCTATCTCCTTGCCCTGCTCTTTAGTCAATCAAATAAATTCCTTGATTTAAACAATTATATTCTTTCTGTAATTCTTAAACAATTGTAAAAATAAAAGTAGAAATTTAAATAAATTTTACACTATTTTTGTATCCTTGGAATTGGGTTTCTGGGATCTATTTTATGATTTGGTTTCAAATTATTTTACATTTTATACAGTGGGTTCTTTTTTATGGGAGCAATAATTACCTAAATAGCTCTGGGGATCTTGTTATGCTAATTGCATTATTGATTTGTAATGAAAAAGTAAATAGAAATGCAGTTATTATCTGAAGTGAGAAAGTATCAGTTTCTATTTCCATCACTGAAGCAAAATCTAATTTGCCAAAAGGGTAAATGTTACATTGCCTCAAACAATACAAAACGGATATGATAATTTCATGCTTTTGTGAATTTTACATATATAAAATACCTATAAGAGCTCACCTCAGACAACAAATGTCCAAAATAAACAGATGTGAAAATTTGTTATATTTCACTGTATTACAGATTCATTTCAATCATGTACTTTTACCAGTTTCCTATAGACATACACATAAATTTGTTACTGACAGGAAACATATACATGGACATAGCAGCCTTCTGTGAGTCTGACAAGAGAACAATAGATTTCATTTTAGATCTGTGTTGTCATAAAGTATAACTGAGAATGAAATGAGCTATACAAGCAAGAAGAAGAAGTGTTGGCCTGTGAGCTATTTAACTTCCAGTATTTAAAACTGGATTAGGCAAAGCAAGTAAAACGTTTTGACAAACTAACAGAACACTGGTTTTAACATATATCTGATTTCTAACTCTGAGTTGGCATGATTTATTCTACTGATTAGCATCTAGATTAAAATGGCTATATGAATGTAAAACTGAGAATCCCTTAACCTACCACTGTCTCTAATTCTGTGTATTAAGAATGTATGCAAATTGTGAGTAGGTGAACTAATTATAACACACATTTTAAACTGGTGTGATATCAATAAATGTTTAATGCTATATTACTTTAACATTCACATATTCACAAAGCTTATTTGAATTCATTAAAAAAAGAGCTCTTCAATTTCCACACACTTCACTAGAGTTATTCAGTTAAAACTTCTAATCAATTTAGAGAAATATTTCCCTTTACAGTTATTGAATTAATTTTATAATATAAAAAATTAACTTGCTAGTACAATATATACTATTTGAAAAAGAAATAGTTTAGTGAGATAGCCCATCTTCATACACCATGTTCTTTCTCTATTGCTCATCACGCCACTATTTTTGTGCCTCTTCAAGGGTACCTCGTTGTCACTGTGGCCTTCAGTAATTGTAGGGGACTACAGAGTTCACGAGTTCAACAGAATAGTACAAAATGCCTGATTCATGTTTTGTCTAGTGGGTCCTTAATCCACCTTGTCTAGTCATTTTCCCTCTAAGGATGCAGACGTGGGATAGGTATACCAAGCACTTGGAAAAATACTCACACCAGTTTCTAAACCTGTAACATAAGCACTGATACAGTTGGAAATGCCAAATGGAAGCCACTATAATTACTTTGCCTTGTAAAGTAATAAAGGAAAAGCAATATTACATCCCTACAAATGGTACAAAGATCACTGCTACTATAAAGTCTGTGAAGAGAGAAAAGTTGTTGTTTCCACCATATCTCCATTTAAGTCTCTCATTTGACCTCTGCAGAAGATGGATGGCTCTTAGAGAGTGAAAGTAGATTACAGTAAACTGAATCAAGTAATAAGTCTGATTATATTTGTCATGCATGATGTGGTGCGCCTGATTGAGAAGATCAATACATACTTAGTATTTTTATGAAGCTACTGATTTGGCAAAAGCCTTCTCCATACCTATCTAGAAAGCCTATTCGAAACAATTTTCTGTCGGTTGGTAAGGTCAGCAATACACCTTCAATGTCCTACCTTAGAGTTATATTAACTCCCAGCCTTGTAACCCAACTTAGCTCACAATTATTTTGTCTATCTTTCACACAAGGTATCCTTCTCCACTTCATTTATGATATTGTGCTGATTAAAACAAGTTATCATGAGGTAGCAACCACTCTGGATTTATTATTAAAGCATTTGAGAGCCAGAAAATAAAAATGGGGGTCAGGGAGACTTGTCAGTGGAATAAGCACTTCCCTGGCAAGTGCAAGGGTCTGAGTTCAATAGCTGGTTCCACCAAAAAAAAAAAAAAAAAAAGGAAAAGAAAGTGGAAAATAAATCTAACAAAATGTCAAGTTCCTTCTACCTCAGTGGAGTTTCTAAGACACTAGTTGTGTGGGGCATGAAGAGATACAGCTTCTAAAGTAAAATACAAATTGTTACATTGTGCTCCCCCTAAAACCAAAAATTAGGCACAATACCTACTCAGCATATTCGGATGTCAGCAAATGACTCAGACAGTTGCTAATTTTAAATGGAATCTAAAAAGTAAAAGGCTCTATAACAGAATGAGACTGCTGCTCATATTGCTCTGCCAGTTGGGTTATATGTGCCAGTAGATCTGGTGGCACTTGAAGTGTCAGTGACAAGTAGAAATGTTTGTTTTCTCTAGAAGATCTTTGTAAGTGAATTGCAACAGAGATATTTAGGCCTTTAGAGCAAGTTTATGCCACCATTTGCTGATATTTATTTTCTCTTGAAAAAGAACTATTGGCCTGCTACTCATTTTGGTGGAAAATGAATAATTGTCCATGGGATAGCAGGTTACCATGGGGCCTGATTTGCCTAGCATGAACTGGATATTATTTGATCCACTGAATCATAACTGTACACAAACAGGAACAGGGTGCCATGGCATGAAAAATTTCTAAATATGATTCATTCAGAGCAGATTCAGAGGATCTAAGTATATATCATGAAGATTTTGATAAGTATAAATCAATAATTTCTCTATTATTCACTGTATTTTGAAGAATGTCTATGCTAATATCTTTCTGCATTCAATACAAAGAATGTTTTGCAATTATTTTTCTCAGCATCTCTAAAAATATGAAATATTTATTTTTGTTTTTGTTTTTATTATGTTTTTTATTTGTTTGTTTTTATTATAGCAATAGAACTCAGGACGTTGAATTTGCCAGAGAGATGCTTTAATCGATTTTTAAAATAAGCTTTTATGGTCCTGTGAGATAGCTCAGTACAATAAGTGCTTGCCTATGAAGTGCAAGGGCCTGAGTTCAATTGCTCGTTCCGCCAAAAAAAAAATTAAAAACAATTTAATTTCAATTGTACTTTTAGTTTACATTTGCATAGATTCAAAAGAAATGATTTATGTTTATTTTCCATGGGAATATCTTTAATAAATTATATATATATATATATATATATATATAATATTCATGATGGATGATTTGTACATATATATAGATATAGATATAGATATCTTATTTTTTCATCTCCTCACCTCCATTTTCTTCTCCATCTCATTATTATAAGATTTGTATTTTTCTCACGTTTTTTTATTTTTGTTTTATTGAAGTACAAATATCAATGAGACAGCTTTAAGATAGCTTGACAAGATGGATTTTGATAAATTAATACATTGCAAGCTGTTTTCATGATGTTTTGGTATCATAGAAGGTGCATACATGATATCACACTTACAGACATAATTATACTGTATGTCTTTTATCAGAAAATTAAGAGAGTGTACCTGTTTGCATACAGTATTTTCATACCTAAATTACATCAAAGATTCAATAAAACTTTCTACATTTTTATTTTCCTAGTGGTTGTCCATAGTACCAGAAGCTGACATAATATCCCGTCAAACCACCATTAGTGCAAATATTGCCTCTCATAGAATTATGTAGAAGCACGGTGTTATCTATCCCAACTTTACTGCCCATACACACATATCATGATTCTTCCTTTCTATACCACTTCCTTTATATACACCTCTCACAGATGGTCACTCCATTGTCATTCAACTAATTTAGGTGCTTGAATTCCACAACACAATCCAACACAGTCCAGTATTCCACAACAATAGTGAGTTATCTGAAGAAGTTGTCCACCATAGCTATTTACAACTCAACTTATTATTATGGCCCCATGGTGTACACTTCATTTTTATAATTCTCTACTGGATGGTTAAGACCTAAATAGAGCAAGACCTATGTACTAACACATGTACTTTTTGTTGCTTAGGAGGTCAATGAAGTCCCCTCAGGGTTTATCTTGTTGTCCTGTACCTTATTCTGTAGATCTTTGGTCTGTGTCATCCATGTGGATGAGTCATGGCCAAAGCTTGAACAGTTTGATATCTGTGAGAGCCTAAGAGAAAGTTTTCTCTCCATGTGACTCTCTCCAGGCACACTACAGATCATCAGTCTCCTTCCTCTGTGGCTCCATAATCTCCATGTTCAGAAAATTTGGAGCTCAACTGAGTCTCATGATGTTACACTACAGGTTGTCCTATGTCCTGAGTCTTCGCTGACCTTGAAAGGCTAGGGCCAAAATGTTGGCTGGCCTTGTGGCTCTTCTATTTCTCCAAATTTGATCTGTGAACTTAAGTTGGTAAATATCCAGAAGAAAATCTGATTAGTATCTTGCAACATGTGCCATTCACTTCGCCTTATCTGACTCAATTGTTTTTAGCTCTTGTTGTACGTTTCCATTTGTATTTCTGCTTTTTGCTTCTTATACTAGGGAGACTATTCAATATTTACATAAGTGTGTCGAGTTTCTTTCAGTTATGAGTATAGGTTCAAGTGGAATCTACTTCAGTATAAATGCTTCAAGATTATCATTCTTAATAGTGGAGTAATACTCCAAAATATAGAAATATCACATATTTTTCAACCATTCCTCACATGATGAACATCTTCGTTGTTTCCGAGATTTTACTATCACACATTGGGCTGCAATAAAAATAGAGACACATATATCACTAAGATACAATGATTTCAGTTGCTCTGGGAAAATTCCCAGTAGGGGGATAGCTGGCTTGAATGGGATTTCTAGTCCTACTCTTTTGAGGAGTCTCCACACTGACCTCCATAATGGTTGTACCAGTCTACATTCCCACCAGCAGTGGAGAAGTGTTCCCTTTTCCCACAACTACTCCAACATTTGTTGTTCGTTGATTTGCTTATGATAGCCATTCTTTCTGGAGTGAGATGGTATCTCAGTGTTGTTTTTATTTGCACTTCATGGATGACTAGCGATGTGGAGCATTTTTTCATATATTTATTTGTTTCTTTAATTTTGTCCTCTGAGAAGTGTGTACTCATCTCAAATGCCCATTTCTGAATTTTGCCATTAAATTTGAAGGTACTCTTATATCTTAGTTCCTTATATATTCTAGACAGAAGACCCTTGTCAGATTGCTTATTAGTTAGGATTTTCTCAAAATTCATAGGTTATCTTTTCACTCTGATGACAATTTCCTTTGACATGCAGAAGCTTCTTAAGAAGAGTTGATCCCAGTTGTTGATTCTTTCAAGTGCTTCCCGTGCGAACATATGTTTGTTCATGAACTCTTTACCTACTCCTATGTCTTCAAGAGTTCCTCCTACTTTCACTTCCAGGAGAATGAGTGTTTCTGTTTCAGTGTTTAGATCTTTAATCCATTTTGACTTTAACTTTGTACATGGTGATAGAGCTGGGTCAAGTTTCAGCTTTTGGCATGTAGAAAGCCATGTTTTCCAGCACCATTTGTTAAAGAGTCTATCTTTCTTCCAGTGAGCTTGTGTAGCCCCTTTGCTGAAGATGAGATGGCTGAGTGTGATTGTAGATGCCTCTGTATCTTCTAATCTATTCCACTAATTCTCAGATCTATTTTGTTGCCAAGACCATGTTAATTTTATCACAGTGGATTTGTAGTATAATTTCAAATCAGGAATTGTGATGCCTCCTGCCTTGTCTTGATTGGCCAAGATTGCGTTTGCTATTCTAAGTTGTTTGTGGTTCCAAATAAATTTTAGGATTGATTTATCTATATCCGGGAGGTATGTTGGTGACAGTTTGATAGGGATTGCATTAAATCTGTACAGCAATTTTGGGAGTATGGCAATTTTTATGATGTTGTTTCTTCCTATACAGGAGAATGCAATATCTTTCCTTTTTCTGAAATACTCTATAATCTCTTTTCTTAGAGTGTTGTAATTTTCCGTGAAAAGATCTTTGACTTCCTTGGTTAAGTGAATCCCAAGGTATTTCATTTTCTGTGGTGCTATTGTGAAAGGTATTGTTTCTGTTCTTTCCCTTTCTGTGTGCTTGTTTTCTGTGTAGAGGAATGCTATTGACTTTCAAATATTGGGTTTGTATCCTGCTATGCCACTGAATTTCCATATCAGTTGTAGTAGTTTCTTGGTGGAATTTTTGGGGTCTTCAAGTAAAGTATCATGTCATCTACAAATAGTGATAATTTAACTTCTTCTTTACCTATTCTTATTCCATTTATTTAAACCTTTTTTCTGATCGCTGTTGCTAAGCATTCCAAGACTATATGGAATAGGAGGGGTGATAGAGGACATCCTATTCTTGTACCTGATTTAAGAGTAAAAGATTTCACTTTTTCCTCATTTAGGATTATATGAGCTTTTGGATTTGATAATGAAGCTCAGTGCACATAAGTTCAGGCCATGCATGGACCATCAGTACCACGTATAAAGTATATTCTTTCCTTCTACTATGCTACCTTTTTATTTATTTTGTTTATTGAGAAAAAGATAAGATTTCACTTTTTCCCCATTTAGAATTATATGATCTTTTTGGTTGTCATAGATGGTTTTTATCAAGTTAAGATAGAGACCATCTATTCCAATTTTCTGTAGGAACTTGAACATGAATGAGTGTTGGAGTATGTCAAAGGCTTTGTCTGCATCAATAGAGATGATCATGTGGTTTTTAGATTTCAGTCTATTAATATAGTGTATTACATTTATAGATTTTCGAATATTGAACCATCCTTGCATCCCTCTGATGAATCCTACCTGGTCATGGTGTATAATCTTCTTGATGATTTGCTGTATTCTATTTGCCAGGATTTTATTGAGTATTTTTGCATCTATGTTCATGAGGGAGATTGGTCCATAGTTCTCCTCTTTGGTTGTGTCTCTGCCTGGTTTTGGAATGAGTATTATACTTGCCTCCAGAAATGATTTTGGGAAGACTGCTTCCTTTTCAACTTCATGGAAGAGTTTGTGGAGTGTGGAGATTATATCTTCTACAAATTTCTTGTAGAATTCAGCTGTGAATTGATTAGGACCGGGACTTTTCTTTCTTGGTAGGCTTTTTATTACATTTCATATTTCGTTGGCTGTTATCGGATTATTGATAGTTGTTATATCTTCTTGATTCAGTTTTCACAAATTGTACCTTTCAAGGAATCTGTCCATTTCTTCTGTGTCTTCTCTTCTATGAGCGTAAAGATTGTCCAGGAATCTATTGATATTCTTCTGAAATTCCCCTGGGTCTCTGGTGATTTTACCCATTTCATTCCTTATCGCTCGTACTTGAATTTTCCTTTGCCTCTTTTTGATGAGGTTGGCAAGAGGATTATCAATTTTATTTAGTTTTTCAAAGAACCAACTTTTTGATTTGTGGATTCTTTGAACTGTTTTCTTCATCTCAATTGAATTAATTTCTGCTCTAATCTTTGCGCTCTGGGTTTTGTTTTCTCTTCTTTTTCTAGTTGTCCGAGGTGCAACATTAGGGTGCTAATTTGTTCCCATTATGATTTCCCAATGTGTGAGTTCATAGCTATGATTTTCCGTCTAAGAACTGCTTTCTTCGTATCCCAGAAATTCTGGCAAGTTGTACTTGAAGTTTCATTGAATTGTAAATATTTTTGAATTTTTTGTTGAATTTCTTCTGAAGCCCACTGATTGCTTAGTAAGGTGTTCTTCAGTTGCTGTGAATTTAGTGGGTTTTTCTGGCTTCTTTTGTCATTTATTTTCAGTTTCCTTGCACTGTGGTCAGATAATATGCATGGGATAATTTCTATTTTCTTGAATATACTTAGGCATGATCTCTGGACTATTATGTGGTCTATTTTGGAAAATGACCCGTGTGCAGCTGAAAAAAATGTATATTCAGCTGTGATTGGGTGGACCACTCTGTACATGTCCACCAAGTCCATTTTTTCCAGCTCTGGTTCAGTTCTTCTACGTCCTTGCTAATTTTTTGCCTGGTTGTACTATCTTTTTAGATAAGGGTGTGTTAATGTCTCATGTTAAGGTTTTGTTCTTAGACATTAAGTTTTTCATGTCACTTAAGATGTGCCTTACATAGTTGTGCGCTCCTGTGTTTGGTGCATAGATATATATGAGTGTTACTTCTTGCTCTTGAATTTTTCCCCTGACAAATATATAGTGGTCTTCTTTGTGTTGTTTGATCATTCTTGGTTTGAAGTTCAGACTGTCTGAGAACACAATGGCTATTCCTGCTTTTTTCTGAGGTGCTGGGGAATGTATTATTGTCTTCCGTCCTTTAGTTTGAGCCTATGAATGTCCTTTGAGTTAAGTGTGTTTCTTCTGTACAGCATAATGTTGGATTTTGTGTCCTAATCCACTGTGCCACGCTATTTCTCTTAATTGGAGAGTTGAGTCCGTTTACATTAATGGTTATAATTGAAATGTGCTGACATATGTTTGTCATGATATTTACCTGGTATTGTTTATTCCTTTGTAACCTGTGTTTAATTGTCTGTCCTTTTTATTGGGTTCCTTCGATTCTCATTCATGGAGTTCTGGTCATTGTGGTCCCTTTCCAGAACATCTTTCAGCAGCCTGTGAAGGGATGGCTTTGTCATCATGAAATTCTTTATTTGTTCTTTGTTGTTTAAGTATTTCACTTCTCCATCAAACTTGAAAGAGAGTTTTGCAGGTTATTAATAGTCTGGGCTGGAATTTGTTTTCGTGTAGGACTTGAAGAACTCTGCTCCATGCTCTTCTTGCATTCATTGTTTTTGTAGAGAATTCGGCTGTAATTCTGACGGGTTTTCCTTTGAATGTGATCTCCTTCTCTGTAGCCCCTTTCAGTATATTATTTTTGTGTTGAATTTCAGGGATCTTAACTATTATATGTCTCATTGGGTTTCTACTTTGGTTGAAGCTATTTGGTGTTCTGTATACTTCGGTGACCTGAATTTTGGATTGTTTCCTCATATTTGGAAAGTTTCCTCACATTGCTTGTCCCCAAATTCTTTTTATGTCATTTGTATTTTCTCCTTCATTCTCATTGATACCAATTATTCTCACATTGTTCATTCTTGCATCATGTTGCAGGCGATGGATTGTTTTTCCTACATTCTCGTCATTTTTAAGAGATCCTTTCTCACCTTCTCACTAGCTGGTCGGGCAACTTCAAGATCTCAAACTCTGTCTTTGCTTTCACTCAAATGGTTTTGTAGACTGCTGATTGCTAATTTTAGTTCTTCTATATCTTTGAGTGTGTTTCTTGTGTTCTATTTGTTTTCTGTGTTGCTCATTCAAGCAATCCGTCATATTTCTGATCTTCACATTTTTTTTTTATCCATGTCTTCTTTAGAGACAGTTATTAATTCTTTTTCTGCAGTGTTTCTTCCAAGTTGGGTTTCCTCTGTATATTTCTGGACTTGGTTTTGCATTTCACATGGTATGATTTCAAAGAATTCTTTTTTTTCAAAGAATTCCTTTTTGATTTCAGAACTTATTTCTGCTCTGAGTTCCTCATGATCTTTCTGCTGTTTTTTTTTTTTTTTTTTTTTTTTTTT
>PVKA01008249.1:0-73799 GCA_004027165.1 Ctenomys sociabilis | reverse complement strand
GGAGACTATATGATATTTACACATGTGTGTCTGGTTTATTTCACTTATGAGTATATGTTCAAGTGGTATCCACTTCAGTATAAATGCTTCAAACTTATCATTCTTAATAGCTGAGTAATACTCCATTATATAGAAATACCACATCTTTTTCAACCATTCCTCATGTGATGGACATCTTGGTTGTTTCCAAGATTTTGCTGTCACAAATTGTGCTGCTATAAACATAGGTACACAAATATCACTATGATAGAATGTTTTTAGTTCCTCTGGTAAAATTCCCAGTAGGGGGATAGCCGGCTTGAATGGGATTTCCAGACCTACTCTTTTGAGGAGTCTCCATACTGACCTCCACAATGGTTGTACCAGTCTACATTCCCACCAGCAGTGGAGAAGTGTTCCCTTTTCCCCACAACCTCTCCAACATTTGTTGTTGGTTGATTTCCTTATGATAACCATTCTTTCTGGAGTGAAATGGTATCTCAGTGTTGTTTTTATTTGTATTTCACAAATGGCTCGCAATGTGGATCATTTTTTCATATATTTATTCACTTCTTTAATTTCATTCTCTGAGAAGTGTGTATTCATCTCAGATGCCCATTTCTGAATTGGGCCTTTAAATTTGAGGGCCCTCTTATATCTTAGTTCTTTATATATTCTAGAGCAGATCTCTGTCTGACTGCTTATTAGTTAGAATTTTTTCAAAATTTGTGGGTTTTGTTTCACTCTGTTGACAATTTCTTTTGACAAGCAGAGGCTCCTCAAGAAGAGTCGATCCTAGTTGTTGATTCTTTCAAGTACTTCCTGTGTGAATATATGTTTGTTCATGAACTCTTTACCACCCCTATGTCTTCAAGAGTTCCTCCTACTTTCTCTTCCAGGAGATTGAGTGTTTCTGTTTTAATGTTTAGATCTTTAATCCATTTTGACTTTAGCTTAGTGCATGGTGATAGAGCTAGGTCAAGTTTTAATTTTTGGCATGTAAAAAGCCAAGTTTTTCAGCACCATTTATTGAAGAGGCTATCTTTCTTCCAGTGAGTATGTTTGGCACCTTTGTCAAAGATCAGATGCCTGAGTGTGTTCGTAGATGCTTCTGCACCTTCTAATGTATTCCATTGACCCTCAGGTCTATTTTGTTGCCCATACCATGTTGATTTTATCACAGTGGCTTTGTAGTATAATTTCAAGTCAGGAACTGTGATGCCTCCTGCCTTGTCTTTGCTATTCTAGGTCGTTTGTGGTTCCAATTAAATTTTAGGGATGATTTCTCTAGGTCTGGGAGGTATGTTGGTGGCAGTTTGATAGGGATTGCATTAAATCTGTACAGCAATTTTGGGAGTATGGCCATCTTCACGACGTTAGTTCTTCCTATCCAGGAGCATGGAATATCTTTCTATTTTCTGAAATTTCCTATAATCTCTTTTTTTAGGGTGTAGTCCATTCACTTTCTTGTGCAAATTTCACCATCATCCACCCCCAGAACTTTATCATCTTCCTTACTTGAAGCTCTGTAGGTGTTAAACAATAACTCCTTTCTTTTTCTGTTTTTTTTTTTTTACTTCCTTTTGTTTCACTTATTAATTTCCTGATGGGGCCACATTTAATAGAGCATTATTTGTAGAGGAGATAAATTCAAAAGCATTGACTTTCAACAGATCTTTTGTAGAATGCTTGAGTCTATTTTCTGACCTTAAAGTGAGTATAATACACAGATGAGTAGATAAAAAATGTGTGGTATTTGTGCAGAGAAAAGTATTAATCTGCCTTAAAAATTGATAAACTTGCATCATCTGTATGAAAATGGATGCACCGTGAGACCCTAGTGTTAAGTGACATAAATCAGACACACAAGCTTTAATATTGCATGTTTTCCCTTATATTTGACACTGAAATTATAAATAAGGAGCAAAATAAACGACAATGGCAATTAGGGATAGATATTTGCAAATTGAAAAGCAATCTACAAATAGATGCAGAGGGAGGAAAGAGGATGAAGAAAGGGGACTGTGGTGTGTTGTGTGTAATCCCAACTCTGGGGTGGCTGAGATAGATGGATCACTATGAGTTCAAGCTGTGGAGCAAGACCCTGTTCCAAATAAATGAATAACTAAATAGTTTTAAAAATTAATTTAAAAAATGGTGCTTCTTATTTTTAGTTCTTTTGAAGGAACTCAAGTAGGTCTTTGTCACAGCAAGTCAGGGTGGTATCATTTGTTCCATTTCACAGATGAAGAAAGTGCAACTATTGAAATCTTGTGAGCTAAAGTCTGGACTCCAAAGCCAGGGGACTTCCATGCAGACCCAAGCCCTGTCACTTTGTGGCTGTGGGCAAGTTATTTAATTTCTGTGTGCTTTAGCTTCTTCATATGTTACCAAAAAAGGTCAGAATAGTTAATGCTCACCTTCTAGTATTGTTAGATGGATTTAAAAGGCTAATTCTTTTTAAAAATGTATTTAGTACAGGGTCTCACTGTACAGATAAGACTTGTAGTGATCCTCTTGTTTTCAGCCTCCCAAGCACTGGGATTACAGGGGCGTGCCACCACTCCCAGTCTCCATGGACATCTCAGCGCTCCCTGGGGCTGGTGCTGGCATAGCATGCAGGAGATTGAACACCCATCCTTGTGCTCTGCCTATGCAGACCCTTTAGTCTGCTGACTAACTGGCCAGCCCTTAAAACATTAATTCTTCAATGGTATCAAGAACTGTGCCAGGCAGGTAGTAAGTGCTATGTACATTTTGTTAAATAATAAAAATAAATAGCAAAGAACAATCACGCCAACCTGGTTTCTCTTTCCAGCTCTCTTGAATACCACCTCAACACCACACTGCCAGCATCAACCTTCTAGTAGATTGAGTAAGGCATCAAGTCGGGTCACCATTTCAGCATTTCTAGGAATTCTCACACAAATTTACTCAAGTAGAGTACTATTAAGTTTTTATAATTAGACAATGATTTATGTGCCATAATGGTATTTTTAAATTTTAATGATTCATGTTTTAGGAAAAATGATAATATATTAAGATAGTATAGAAATTCCATTTTATTTATTTGTTTGTTTCTTTGTTTATTTTTGGCGCAACCAATGATTGAACTCTGGCCATCGTGATTGCCAGGTAAGCATTTATTCTACTGAGCTATCTCCCCAGCCCCTTTATTATTAATATTTTGAAATACATTTAAAACTGAGACCAGCCAAATAGCTCAGAGGATTAAAGCACCTGCAATCAGGCGCAGGGGTTGGGAGTTCGATCTCCAAGCCTATTGTGCCGGCTCTGCTCCCTGGGCACGCTGAGACAGCATTTGAGACTGGGCGTGATGGTGTGCACCTGTAATCCCAGGACTTGGAAGGCTGTTAACAGGCGAATCAGTATGAGTCCAATCTAGTAGTGAGACCCTGAATACCATGTAGACCCTTCCTTAAAAATACATAAATAAAAATTAAATATAACTGAAAATATTTCACAGATGCTTTGTTTTCTGGATACATGTTTGATAAACTGAAAGGACCAGAAGAATGCCTGTAATAGCTTGATCCATATCTCTTGGAGCATCCTGGAGGTTTCTTATAGCTGCTTTTGGTTCTTGGACCAGGGGTGATCTCTAGTTCCAGGGAAAGCTTGGAGCAGCCTGGAGGGCCCCAGAATTGACCCCCCACACAAAATTTTCAGCCAAAAAGTGACAAGAGTTGGTGAATAAACACCTTATCCTGCTTGTCCTCAAAGATCACAGTAGTGGCACGTGCTTTCCAGTCTGTAAATGGGTCCCAAACATGAATGTGCCCAGTTCCCACAGTGCTTCCCTTTGTTGGCCTCCATTCCTTCCCTGTTTTATTCAGTACTCCCTTCCTATGTTTTCTGTAGTTCCCTCCCTTCCTGGGCCTCAATCCTCATCTCAGAGTCTATTCAGAGGTGAATTCTCTTTAGGAAAATAATTGATGAGCCGGAATCTGTTATACCCTACACCAGCAAGCATAGGTGGCTTTCTGTCTTCATGATTTTCCCCTTTTCTCTGTGTGTCTTTTGGGCAATACAGCAGAGTCATTGAAGACACTGTCTAAATACAACTTGCAAATGGGCTTTATAAATATTCTTCAAACTTTTTGCCTCATAAACTTCCAGAAAAGCCTAACAAGGTATAAACATATGTTCTTCCCTCCATAACATTTCTGAGGAATGGTCCATGAACTACTCGTATCAGGATGCTTTCGTACCCACTGAAACTAGACAAGGTTATCACTTCCCTTCATCATGTGCAAACATGCCCACTGGCATCTTTCTTACACCCCTTCCAGTAGGCTTCTTTATAGGATTAGTACTGAGCTTTAGAAATAAATTATCCAGATCCAGCCCATTTTCTGCCCAAGGGTCAAGAATTTCCCAACTCCATATGCAAAAGTTCCATAAAATGTTCAACAATTGACTGAACGTGTCCACTTGATTGCTAAGCCTCTATATCCCTCATATTCTAGAATTAGGATTTTTACTTCCAAACATTTCCCAGTGTCAGTGGTTCTTTTTCTAGCCTCATTCCAGCCTGTGGCTTTGAATTGTTCCCTGACACCATTTTTCATCTAACCAAGGTGAATATTGGACATTGGAGTCACCAAAGTCTATCTCAGGTGGTCCCTTTCAGCATATATATCCCAGACTTCACTCTGATTGGCTATAGGCCTCAGGTCACAGGGAACTGCAGAAACACCACCCACATGCATGAAAAAGACAAGACATTGTATAGAAAAGACTCAAGGAAGAACAGAAATCAGAAATTACTCCTGCCTGGGAACACACTGCTGTCACCATGGCTGTACCAGTTTAAAGATAGACCTTTTGATAATTTCCTGAGTTCACTTTACTTTCAGTACCAGAAAATTCATGTTGCTTGGTCAAGCACAAGGCCATCCTAGTAGAAATCTATATGGCTTTGGAACATTCAGCATGAGCTGAAATGGTGTCTCCAATGTTTAGTGCAGATGACCCCATATAAGTGACTTAGCCTCAATTGCCTCATCTAGAAAAGAGCAATAGTGCTAATACCTGCCACACAGGATTGTAGTGAGGGTGGAAGGTGATAACTTCAATCAAGCTCACAGCAGAGTTGCCTCGTCCTTAATAAAATATCCCATACATGTTAACTGTTGTGATGGTGTGGTTACTGCTGTTAATAGAACCAAACTGATTGGCACCCAGGAACAGAGTGTTCTATTCCTTTGTAATGTGTGCAAGAAAGAAATTCCCACAGGGCAGTAGCCAAGTGAGACTTTGAAAAAAGTATATGCGTTCAGTCAGGCTGCACATCATTGACCCACAAATGTGTCAGCTACTTGCTGGAAGAAGAAAACGGCTGCCCTTTATAGGGTAGCAGCCTTCTTTCCTTCCTAAGAGGCAGCACTTTCTGTAGAGGAAGGTGGTAATACTGACTCTGATCCTTTCCACAGAACAAATCACAGGGATCTTCTCCCCTGGCCAAGTTACTCTCAAGGAAATAGTGAGTGGGCTTCCATAGGAAGAGACCATGATGGAGAGGAAATTGCAGTTCCCAAATTGGCCACTTGAGGATTTTATTCAGGGGTGATCCTATCCCAGTATACGATCTGTTTCCTAGTGTCTCTGAAGAAAATGAGAAAAAGAAAAAGAAAATGTATGATTACTCCATCACATTAATGATTTAATTCTTGGTCCTGTTGCTTCTTGTCTAGATATAAAGATGAATTAAACATTAATAATGAATTAAACAGATGTGTAAATAAAGTAGGGTCCAGTTTGAGACCTGCCTCCCCAACTGATCTATGCCAGTGGGTTTCCTGTCATATGCAGATCAGACAGCAGGAGCTCAGGCCCCACCTCAGGAAGAATTGCCATCCACAGAACCCTATTGTTCTTGTTCTCCCAGTTCTTGGCCAGGCTTTGCAGACTGATGTGTGTTTGTGCATAATCCAGATTCAATTAAGTTAACTGCCCTAAATAGACAAGTGACTTGAAAATACTCCTGCTGACACAAAACAAATCCTCAAATTGGAGATAATATTAAAATTACAAGCCCAAGAGAACAGAAAGAACAGAACAGGGAACACAAACCCTATGTACCTGCTTTTGGTGTCAATTTGGTATGATATTTAATTGCATGACAATTTTAATTTTAATCAAATTTTTTCTTATGACAAAGAACTGACTTTAAATAAAATGGAATAAAACATGCAACATTATCTCAAATATTTATTTTAACCACCTGTTTTCTCATTTTAAAAAATTTACATTTTAGAATAGCCATTCACATTCAACAAGCACTATTATCTAAATTTTGTCCCAGTTGTCTTATTCTGATGAGCTTTGGAAAGCAAGGTGCAAGCACTCTGGCCTTTCACTCCTAAGTATCTGGGTGTACATTTCCTAAAACACTGTTCTACACAACCTTGTCTCACTCATATTGAATGAAATTAATAAGAATTCTTTAATGTTGTTTAATACATAGCACATAATCAATTTTTCCTAATCCCAGAAATGTCTTTTACAACTTCCTTTTTAAAGTTGAATACCAACTCAGGGCTTATGTATTGTATTTGTTGTAACTCCTTAATCTTTTTCAAGGTAAAATGATAATTCTATATTTTCTTTGAAAAATAGCAATATTTTTTATGAGCTCAAGCCAGTTATCTCATGGAATATGCCAGAATGGATTTTTCTGATTGTTTCTTCATGTTTAGACTCAGGCTAACTGTTCACATTGAGGCTATGTATATTCTTCCCATTACAGGGACCGGGGAGATGGCTCAGTGAAATAAGTGCTTCCCTGGCAAACATAACGTCCTGAGTGCAATACCTGGTTCTGAAAACAAAGTCACCATCTATTCTTATCATTACAGTGCATTGGAGGTACACAATATTGGTTTGTCCTACTATTGGTGATGTTAAGTTTGATCAGGGTCACACTATGAATCCCATGGCCCTTGGAAATTTTGCCTTCATGGGACCCTGATGAAAAGATGTTTGGATCATTTTTCCAGTTTTAAATAGCAAAGAAGATATCTTTCAGGATTGTTGCAATAGAGGTTAAGACTCTTGCAAAAGGGAAGAGACAGTGAACTCAATTCCTTATTCATCAATTTTCCTAGTTTCCTATGATTGCATGCTTGCCCTTGTTCATAACATCATTGCAACCAAACCCTGGACAGGGAAGCAAAGGCTACAGTTGTGTCAACTCTACAAGCCCCTAGGTTATGTAGGTATATGATGTTAATACCTGTTCTTCCCCCAGGCTTGGGAAGCATGCTTTTGACTAGAAAGTTTATGTTTCATCAAGAAAGTCTTATTTGGATAGATCACAGTCTATTTTTTGTACCAGGAATTGAACTCTGAATGATGTGCTTGCCAGGCAGGCACTTGTGCCATCAGCTATCTCTTCCAGCCCATCCACTGTTTATTCTTTAAAAACTCTTAGAGAAAATTAGTTGTGCACTCCTCTCTGTGTCCTATCTCTTTCCAGCCACACTACGCTCTTGCCCTAGCTTGTTCTTCCAGGTCCAGATGAGTTTGTGTGCTGGAGAATACTGCTTTGACAACTCAGTTGGGAAGTGACATTGAATTCTTTCTTCCCCCTACTCTCCCTTTAGTTCACATCTTCTCTCCCTTGCTTCCTTCTCTTTATTCTCCAACTTCTGTTTTCTCTTCTTCCTTTCCCTTTTCCTTTTCTCTTCTATCTGTTCTACCATCCCTTCAGAAATTCTGCTCTGATTCCAAGTCTATGTTAAAGCCTAGAGGAAAAGATATGAAGAAGGGATAGAAAATAGCAGTGGAGTTTATAGCCTAGAAAAGGATGAGTTTAATCTGTTACATACTCATAGATAGCAATGGCTATGCACCAAGGGTCAGTAAATTCTCCATTTACAAAGCACTAGCTCAAAGAGGGATTACAGTCTGCTGCTCTGGGTTATAGTCATCTTACAAGCCTGCTAATAATTGACTCACATTTCTTCAGAGACGTTCTTAGTTTTACTCTCAGGGGAAAATAAAGCCAGTGTTAAACAATTCTGTGCAATCTTATTAGGTAGGATCCCAATTTAAATGCAGACAATGTATCGGTCACTCTAGAGACCATTTTGCTTACTTAATTTTCTTCTTCATCTTAGTCTTTTCCATGGAATATGCATTTGAATTGGAATGGAAGTTTAAAAATATTATTGTTCAAAAATTCCTCCAGACTTGCATTGGTAATTGTGAAGAAATAAGGGCTGAAATGCTTGATCTGCAATAATATAAATCAATTGTCCATGTTGAAATGAAAGATACAGCTTGCTATGGGCGGAGGTTCCTGATTCAGAGTGTAGGATCTAGCTACTTCATGAGCCACAGATATTTTCAGAGGTGAGAAAGAATTGTCTTGAGCCCCATATTAACAGAGGAGTAAATTTTTCAGTTTATGGAAGAATAATTCTTTCTTTTTTTGAAACAGGGTCTCTCTATGCATTTCAGGCTGGCTTTAAAATTCACTATGTAGCTCAGGCTGGTCTTGAACTTCTGGTGTTCTTCCTGCCTCCACCTCCCAAGTGCTGAGATTATAAGTGTTTGCCATCATGCCTGGATGGAAAAGTAATTCTTACTAAACCTGTAAAAGTATATCTTCTCTCTTTCATTTGTGAGATGTTGGAAATAAGAAACACATCCTCAAATAATATATTATTAATCAACTAATCAGGAAGTATTTGCTGAGCCTCAAATTTAAATAATGGTATGCAGAACAAGGGATTTGGGACAATTTAGTGAGATAGAGAAAAGAGAAGAGAAATATATATATATATATATATATATATATATATATATATATATATATATATATGTTTATGACTTCTGGAAACTTAGGGGAACATCAGGTAGGAAAGACATACCCATAGCAAGCTAGCAAATGATTAATTTAAAACAGAGCACAGTATACATAAAATGAGAAGAGTTGATATTCAAATCATAAAATGTAGGTAGGCTGTGAATGTTTAAAGTTTATATTGGCTAGCAAAAAGTTTCATCAAGATGATACTTAGGCTGGAATTTAGAAGGATTTGATTCAGACAAATGGAGCCATAGCATGAGCATGAAGAAAGGAGGGAAGCAAAGAAGTGATAGAGATTTAAGAAACTGAGTATCCCTTATGTACAGCTGGGAGTTGTTGATCATTCTTTCAGGGGGCAGCAAAATGAGGATGATACATGTGAAAGGATCATGGAAATAAATCTGGCTATCATATGTACTTGCTTTAGATAAGGCTTTTTGGTTGGTAAAGGATGGAATCCACTCAAAGTAACTCAAAGGAAAAGGGGATGAAAGGATTACAGTATTACAGCAGGAGCTGTATTGTACACTCAGGGTTAGCTCCTGGGCAGGAAAACAAGAACCCTCTGGATAACTTAGAGCTACATCATCTTAGTTTCATTCTTTAACATCAAGAGCTTTCATTTTTCAGCATCAATCCTTGACTATATTCTTTCTCCTTTTCTGGTTAAATGTTTATGAAAAAGTGAAACACTTAAGTCAATTTATTAATTGGTTTAGGCAGAGTGTCTGCTCCAGTTCAATCAGTCATTATTTCAAAACAGGAGCTACTCAAGCATTCCCCCTGTACTGAAAGTTTAGGCAAAGCAGTCTAAACCAGAGAAGAAATAGATTGAAATACTCTGGAACCATTAAACATACAGGAAACATTTGGTATGTTCTATATGCATTGGCGAAAGGTCCAATCTGATTCTCTCGCTCTTTATAAGATTTACCCATACTGCCTTCTGAAAGAGCTGTGGGAGTCTGAAAAGCATTTGTCTGAAACTTAATGTGGATTCCACCACCTCATAAACTTCAATTTCTCACCTCTAGAACAGGGATAATAAAGCCTACATATTGGGTTTGTATGGACCATAAAGGAGATAGTGTAGTTATCACTCCCTACTTTGTTCAAGACAAAGGCTTAGTAACTATGATTGCTTTCATTTCTTTGATGTGTTGCAGATATTTTATCACAGAAAATTATTTGCAATGTATTTTGTACTTTTTTCATTGCACAAATAAGATATAAATATGGATGTATTTTATTATTTTATTGTTTTATGTATTTAGTACAGGGTCTACAGGATCTCAATACATAGATTGGACTCATAGTAATCCTCCTGTGCTTAACCTCCCAAGTTCTGAGATTGCAGGCATGCACCACCATGCCCAGTCTCATAGCAGTCTTTTAAAGCAAACCCTACATATGTCATTCCACTGAAATATTAGATATATCTTCAATAAACAAAGTCTCTCAAGAAGCACATAATTATAATGCCATTATTTCATGCAATACACTAAAAAGGTTCTTCAATATCACCAATATTGCCTCTATGTTGGATTTTCTTCTGTAGTCTCAAAAATACCTTTTTGTGGTTCTATGGTTGGCTTTGGATAAACATCCACAAGAAGTCTACACAATGCATTGACTTATGTCTTCCACGTTATGGCCTGTCTGTAACTGTGCTATCTTCTTTTCTATGACATGTGTTCATTGAAAAACTGGGGTCATGATTGCTATGGAACTTTCTAGCATAGAACTGGGCTGATATTAACTTCAATATATCATTTAACAGATACTTCTAGCCCCATATTTCTTGAAAATGGGTACATAAATGTAGAGGCTTACTTAGATTTAGAGTCCAATAATTTTTTGTGGAAAAACTAAGGAAGAAACATTTTATAGTATCTTTTGTTTTACAAATGGTGAGTTTGAAATAGTAGCTCAATAGACTCGTGGTATTTTGCATCTAGATACATGAGATTCCAGACAGAGAGTAAGCTCTTCACTCTGATTTCTGACTCATGCAAGAATGAATCACCTGTACTCAGAGATTTGGTGGTACTTTGATTGTTACCTGTCAGGGCATGCAGAGAGAGGCCAGTTACCATTTTATCTTTAATAAATATATTAACAGCATCTTCAGTTATATGTATCTTTTGCTGAAGATGGTCACATACTTCTAATAAAAAATAAATAAATTCCTTGTCTGACCTACATTCTAAGCTAGGAATAAAAAATTTTGAAATGGTTAATGAATAGAGAACAATGTAGAGGAAGTGGAACTTTTATGTTCTTTTATAATTGTTTAAGGTGAAAGCGAATTTGAGCACACAGAATGAAGGTGGGGGTATTGTTCTGGAATGTTAGGTTTGGGGGATATTCAGTGAAACATACAGCCTTCTCTTCCCTTACCTGAGTTGGGAACAGAGATCTAGATAGGAATCAGACAGATGCTAATAAAAATAATCACCTCTATGTTTGAAGAATGTGTTTTGGTCTATAGGAAAAATCTCCTGTATTAGACATACTGTTTCCCGGTAGAGAAACTTAGATGACCATAGGCCTCCCTGAACCCAATACACAAACCAGATTTTGTTTTCTAAATTTTGTATTCACTAACTATTCCCTTTTCCCAGCAGAAGTGAGAAGTCAGGGTGCAGCTGAGAGTGTCTAATCAACATGGAAACAAGTGGAAGAACAGGAACACACTCAAGTCACGCTAAGGGTACCTTAAGTACAACCTGATTTAAATACAGCCTTTTCAGCAGTGAGCAGCTTCATTTAGTTGGCACCAACTACATTAACTTTTATTTTATAGCAGCTCGCATTCCACTGAGAGAACGTTTGTGGAATGTGTACCTACCCCAGTGCTCACTGATACCAAGATGAAAAAAGCCACACTGCCCACAAAAGGCCCATTTTCTTGCAGTTCTCCAGGCAAGTACACATGAAATAAGAGTGTGGTCTACTAGTCTAAGTGAGATAGGAGATTGTACCAGACACTCTAGACACACTGCATGACTCTGAACAAAAGAGAATCCCAGTCCCAGCCCCACTCTGAGGAACTGGTTAGTTGATAGTCTCCAGCTAACAGCACTTTCTTGGGGTCCACTGCAGCTCAATAGCCATGGCCATAATATCTTGGGTGTTTCCTGCTAGTGACAGGACTGGGCAGGAGTACGAGTTGCATTATTTTTGAAGTGAGCCATGGCTATAGGATAGGTGGGTGGCCATTACCCCTAAGACAGGACTCCTATACTAGACAGTTTATACTCCTAGACTTCTCAGTGGCCTGGTGGAGGATGACCAGTGCCTCAATTTGCTTGCTGGGACTAATAGTTCTGCAGGACAGGACTTCTAATAGAAAGCTTAAATCCAAGCAAACCAAGATGGTTCACCAGACTCACTGGCATGGAAGTTTTCAGGTTGGCCTTAAGATTTGAGAGCTTCCTCTACCCAATCCTGCTGCCTTCCACTTTTTCCTTTCACAGGTGTTACTCTCCAATAGATCTTTTATTCTTTTAACTTCATGTCTGCCTCTTTGTCCCAGAACAATCAAACCAAGATAAGGGAACAAATAGCTCACAAATCAGTAAAGACCTAAACGTGTACTTCAAGAGAAGATAACGCATAAAGAGAGTAGGAGGGCAAGGAAAAGATTAATTTGACAATTACAGGCTCTTCCTGGGGATAGCATTTTCAATGGGCCATTTGTTCTGCATCCTTTGAAAGAAAGAAGAGGCATTTTTAAAATATATTCAGTGACTTAAATTTCTTCAAATTCTATTTGAATATTTGAAAGGAATCATTTGCAAAAAACCAAAGTGTCTTGTCTTTATGTCTTTTTTTGAACAACAATGGCTTTGTTACTTCTCTGATCTAATAAGGAAAATAAAAGGAGCATAAGCTTCTCTGAGAAGTATTCATAAAGCCGTGAGCTATTGTGAATTGTACAACAGGTGGCTGTGGTTAATAACTAGGTGTTGTATTCTTGAAAGTCGCTAAGAGAGTGGCTTTTTAAAAAGAGAATAAAAATAGTAAAAAAAAACACATTAGAAACAATACAGAATTTCACTAAACAAAATGATAGGAATTCAACAATTGTTATGTTGCATATTACTGTCTTCAAATTAGTTGTTCGGACTACCAGGTATAGGCATGCAAAATTGGTCCAGAAAAGTAAAAAGAAGAGAAAAAAATTAAGCATTAACTGCTCTTTTAAATAGACCAGCAGAAATCAAGAGTACAATTATCCAAGCTATGCTGTATATATACATATATATTTATTTTTCCTTCTTTCTCTCTTTTCTCCTTTCCCTCATCTCAGTTGTTCTTTCCCTTTGAACAATTTTTTTTCCTTTCACCGTATCTATTGTACCTTTCAGATTTTATTTATTCTTACAGTAGGGAGACAATACAATGTTTGCATATGTAGATATCCATTTATTTCACTTATGAAATAAATTATTTGCATCCATTTAACTTTAAAAGTTTCACGTTCATCTTTTTTATCACTGAGTAAAACTCCCTTGCATAAAAATATTGCATCTTTTATATCCACTCCTTCGTGGATAAACATTTGGATGATTTCCAAGGTGTAGCTGTGATAAATTGTTCTGCTAAAATATGGGTGTCGCCGGGTGTGGTGGCGCATGCCTGTAATCCCAGCACTCAGGAGGCTGAGGCAGGAGGATTGTTGTGAGTTCAAGACCAGCCTGAGCTACAAAGTGAGTTTAAGGCCAGCCTGAACTGCATAGTGAGACCCTGTCTCAAAAAAGACAAAATAAAATAAAATAAAATAAAATAAAATAAAATAAAATAAAATAAAATAAAATAAAATAAAATAAAATATGGGTGTCCATATATTGTTGTGATATGATGTTTTTGGTTCTTCTGGAAAAATACCCAGGAGGGAATAGCTGGGTTGAATGGGACCTCTAATCCTATGTTTTGAAGACTCTCCATACCAGTCTCTATACTGATTGTGCCACGTCTAACACCAATAGTGGAGAAGGCTTCCTTTCCCTCCCAACCCCTCGAGCATTTATTTTTCTAGCATTTGTTATTGGTTGCCTTCTTCATAATAGCCATTCTTTCTGGGGTGAGATACAATCTCAGTGTTGTTTTGACTTACATGTTCAAATGCGTAATAATGTTGAACATTTTTTCATGTATTTATTTGCCATTTGTATTTCTTCTTCTGAGAAGTATGTATTTATCTCAGATGCCCAATTTTTATTGAGTCTTTGAATTTTGGAGGCTGTTTTTTTTTAAATTATATGTTCTAAAATTATATATTCTAGATAGAAGAACTTTGTCTTAGGGACTTTCAGCTATAATTTTTTTCCCAGTTTGGAGGTTTTCCATTTTCTCTATTGGTGATTTCTTTTGACTTGCAAAATCTTATCAAAATGATGAGATCCCTGTTGTTCATTCTTTGAAGTATTTCCTGTGCAGTTTGTCTTTTGTTCATGAACTGTCTGCCTACCCTCACATCTTCAACATTTCTACCTACTTGCTGTTCCAGTAGACTTAGTGCTTCTATTTCGACATTTAAATCTCTGATTCATTTTGACTTCAGTGCATGGTGATAGAAGAGGTCTACTTTTAATTTTAGGCATGTGGAAGGAGAGGATGGATTTTAAGTGTTCTTACCATTAATAAAGATAAGTATCTGAGATAGTGCATATGTTCATTGGCTCAATCTAGCCATTCTATAATGTCTACATATTTTGAAACATATTGTATACAATATGTACAATTTTATTTATCATTTAAAAATAATGAAAAATTTTTAAAAAATCAATAGACACTGTGAAAGGGAAAGAATTTATTGACTGGGTAGGAAAACTTGAAATGAGGAAAAAGTAGAGTGAGCACTTCCATAAATATTGTGCCTCAGGTGCCTGACTTGCCTTCCTCCAAACCTCACCCTGGCATCCCTAATATTAGACAACTTCTAAAGAACACTTCCTCTTTTCTGCTCCAGGTACAAAGCAATTGTCCGGCCAATGGATATCCAGGCATCCCATGCCCTGATGAAGATCTGCCTCAAAGCTGCATTGATCTGGGTCGTCTCCATGTTGCTGGCCATCCCAGAAGCTGTGTTTTCTGATCTCCATCCCTTCCACGAGGAGAGCACCAACAAGACCTTCATTAGCTGTGCCCCATACCCACATTCAAATGATTTGCACCCAAAAATCCACTCCATGGCTTCATTTCTGGTATTCTACATCATCCCACTGTCAATCATCTCAGTCTACTACTACTTCATTGCCAAAAATCTGATCCAGAGTGCTTACAATCTTCCTGTGGAAGGGAATATCCATGTGAAGAAGCAGGTGGGTGTTTAATATAGATTTATTTCCTCCTGGAGGATTTGGGCTTTTTCATTTCTTTTGGTCTCCACTGACAAATACAGTACTTAGGTGACCCTGTTGCTTGATTTTACAAGGAAAGGAGGTGGGATCTGTGGCCAGATGCTTCTTTAAATTCCAATCACATTGTTTGGCTAGAAAGAGAGTTACCATATGGAGACAAGGCAGAGGGAGCAGGAAAATGATGTTGGTTGAAGACAAAACAAAGTTTTGCTGAAGAAAGGCTCACACTGATTTGAGGTCAAATCCAGACATGACATACTTTCTGTGCCTCAGTTTTCTTACTGTAAGACCACTAGAATAATACAGGAGACACTATTTGCAATGCTTAGCAGCATGCTTAGTGCCCTTCATATGTGCTAAACCCTTCCATCCCTTACGACCCCCAGAATTTTCCTCTTCTGATCAAATGGCAAAAACTGGCAACTCTAGATTTCTTTACTTTGTCAGTTCTTCTTACCTTTAGCCAAAATGTAGATCTTGTGGTACATATGATAGAAAAAATAGGATAAACAGCTGACTCCTTTGGAGTCCTTCCCTTTCAACATTTTTTTGTCTCAATTATCAAGGAAAAGTGGCAGTTGTCAGCAAGTTTCTTTCCTTGAAAGAGCTCTCCATGATGATAATGCACTGCACCTCAAAGTCCTTAATGAGAGAAATTATTTTTCCTTGGAGATCAAAGAGGACATTGGGAACAATGGGAAATGCTTACCTCACATTGGCTAATTTTCCTGTACAGTCCAGAAATAAATTGAGATTATACATTAATAATAAGGATTTATTTATCTTGGCTTGGCCAGTGAGGAAGAACAAAACTGGGTGCTTTTTACAGCATAAGAAAGAAGAAGAAATTATTTAACTGCAGAGCAAAGAAAGGCATGAAGTTCTATGGCTGATAAACTGCACCCCCGTCTCCCTAGGAAGAAGGCTCATACTAGAATTCCGTTGCGCAACTCACTCAAGCATGTAATCAACTTCACTTACGGATCTCATCTCAGCAGCCTGCTCCCACTGTATTCTACCTCATGGCTTGCCATTTCCTGGTTCATCCATCTGTGTGTTTCTGACTTTTTTTTTCTTTTTGTGTGTCTCTGTTGCTTTTCTCCCATTTTTTGGATTCTCTCTTTCTTGCTGAATTATTTTTCTGTAGCTGCGTGTGTGAACCTGTGTTTGCCTAATTTTTCTCCATCTGAGAATGTTTCTCCTGTCTGTTTCTCTGACTGAATGTTCAGCTCCCTTTGCCACGCACTGTTCCCTGGTTACCCTGACTCTATGTGGTTTCTCTCCTCAGATTGAATCCCGGAAGCGGCTGGCCAAGACGGTACTGGTGTTTGTGGCACTCTTTGCTTTCTGCTGGCTCCCTAATCACATCATCTACCTGTACCGTTCTTATCACTATTCTGAAGTGGACACCTCCATGCTTCACTTCATCACCAGCATCTGTGCGCGCCTCCTGGCCTTCACCAACTCCTGTGTGAATCCCTTTGCCCTCTATCTGCTGAGCAAGAGTTTTAGGAAACAATTCAACACCCAGCTCCTCTGTTGCCGGCCTGGCCTGATGAACCGCTCCCACAGCACTGGCAGAAGTACCACCTGTATGACCTCTTTCAAGAGCACCAACCCTTCAGTGGCTACCTTCAGCCTCATTAATGGAAACATCTGTCACGAGGGGTACGTGTAGACTAACCTCTGACCTTGGCCCCTGGAGGCTCCTTTTTTGCTTTGTGGCTGACCAGGAGCCTTGAGTCTGTTGCTGAAGGCTCCAGATTTGTGCTGGTGTGTGGTGGGTGGATGGAAGCACCCCATTGGGATCATTGTTGTGTTTCAAAGTAGCCTTTAAGGCTTCTATTCCTTTTGGACTTGTGAGTGCTTCTTCTAATGGAGAACAAACCTTCCCTTTTTTAGAAAAGGGAACAAATAGGAAATTATCATTTTAAGCTTCAAGCCCACATACTGTATACAGCTTTGACCAAGTAAGTCATAGATACTGTTTATGAACAACCAGCTTTGTACAGCAGAGAAACCGTGCATTGACTACTTTGTGATCAACCTCACCTTATCACTGCTTTAAGCAGACGCTAATACTTTAAAAATCTGACTTAACATACTTTTCAGGAATATTGTAGTACATAAACCAAGAAACAACATTCATTTACATTCCTACCATGAAAGTCAACCCTGTCAATGAGCCTCATGGATGAAAAGCACTCTGCAAAGTTATAATAATTGAAGCCAGTTCAATGTAAGACAAATCTCTGAACATTCATTTTTTTTTTTAAAGATGTGACTAGGGAATGCAGGAGAAACACTTAATATGTAATTTCAAGACAAAAATACAGCCAAATACATAGCTACATATATAAAGTTCCAGGTGGGCTGTAGACTGATTTCCCACAATTTAACTTCTTATTTCTCAAAGACCTGATTGCTGTTGCTCAATTTTAATCATCATGATCGCATTTTAACATGGAAGAAAAATCCTTTAGGAAAAGAAATACTTGACTGTGCAATCAATTCATCAAATATCTGTAAATCCATAAAGGTTAGTATTTATTCGTGGTGTACAGGGTTTGCGTTTATTTAGATTTGACTACCTTTGGCTACTATGTTGATGCACTGATTTTAACATAGGAAAGAAGGAATCACTTTGAATGGAAATAGAAACATGTTTACATTGATGTTATGCATCCCCTAAAGCTTATGGGAGAAAATGGACACAGTTTCAGTAACATGTATTTCTAGCTAAATGTGGATAAGAAGGATGGGAAGGGCTTCATTTTAAGAACCATTTAAAAACTAGGCACAGATTTATTTCTACTTAAAGAGTAATTATGAAACAGTCTATGTGCAGAAAAGACTGGACTGAGATCTGTTTTCTTTTCCAGAGTGAGTAAAATTGGCTCTACAATGATTAGCCCATCTTGCTGTAGAAGCCCCAGTTCACATTTTTCTTGATTCAAAGTTGGGCACATTCTGACAGATTGCAAACTTGTTGAGTCACTTTTAGATGAATCCAAATATTGCAAATGTGCCTCAGTATGTAGCCCTTATATCCTAAGGCAATTTTAGCTCAGAGTTGCTCTCTGTAGGTAAGAGAAACAATCATCTTTCTTTTCCATGTGACATAGATGAAAAGATTTCTGTCTCCATCAAAGAAATACTCACTGACTATGGAGCTTTAGGAGTTAGGACCAAAACAGTTGTAAAGATGTGTTCTCGGTTGTATTAGCTGGAGCTAAGCCTCTTCATTTCTCCTTTCCACTTGCTCTTGTGTTCTGCAGACACCTACTTCCCTGGTAGTCCATAATTATATCACATAGTCTGAAAAGCAAGAAGACAGTGTAGCTGAAAGGACTAAGATTTCTTGATGTCCAACTGTCTCTCTGGTTACATGTCTTTGGCTGTCAATTTCCCTTCTCTGAACTCACTTTTATTTCTGAGAATAAAAACAGTGACAAGTATTCAATCACTAAAATTTTCTGAATCTCCTTGTCTATAGTTCTATCTCTTTGGTTTATGTTTTGATTTTTGAAACAGGGTTTTTTCTATATGTGACAGAGTAGACTTGAATTCACTGTGTAGCCCAGACCAGCTTACAATGTTTTGGAATTTGAGAGAAAAGAAACATAAGGGAACATACTGTTAAATCTTTTCATTATTCAAAGGTTGCTGTTCCTATTCATCTGTCTTCAACTTCAGATACCTATTATCTTTAACTACTGTTCCACAACTTTACCCTTGGCTTCCTTTAAAACTCTTGACTATAAATGATTCTATGCTTGATTAGTTGCTCACATACATAGCATTCTAAAAACCTAATTTCTAGCATAGGAATCCGGATACTGTTCTACACATCTCTCTGATCCACCTGCTTTCCATATACATTTTGGGAGCAAAACTCATCTTCTTGCCTCTTGGAGTTAACATTATGGCACAGATTTGTATGTCTCCTTCCTGGTATCTGGAAAATGAGTGAAAAGACTGAGCTCTATGTGTAGCTGTGTGTCCTCAGGCAAATTGTGTTACTTCTGACACTCTTACGGGAAAATGTTGGAAGAGATGTTTGTCACCTAGTGACCAAGAACTGGTAAAACTGATTTTGTGAATTAACTACTGGGTTCCCTCAGATTGTCTTACTATGAAAGACTTAAGCTGGCCCTTATGTAAGGAAATCCAAGCTTCATTTCACCTCAAGAACCAAAAATCTCATGTGGAAGACCCAAGACGTAGGTTTTGTCACTTCTCAGCAGGGTACAATGTGGCAGGGGCTTGAGCTGACACATTTCATGCCTGGCTTCCAAACATAATCACGTTTAGTGCTTATGTCTTTGGTGAGGGAAAAAAAAATCAATTTTTGCTGTAGAAAACCATCTGTGTTTATTCAATTGACAGATACTACCTTTCAATCTATCTTAAATTGAGCCTCCCTGAGGCAGGAAGCTCAACAGTGATAGATTAAGCAATAAACAAAGCAGTATTCCCACCAACAGCTGCTGCCGACAGGGAAGGTGCAGCTGCTGTTGGGAGCGATATTGCTCCGCGAGATGATCCTCCCCGCATCGTGCAGACATGGCCCCTCCCTCTTAATGCTTTTATGATTCCCTATAAACATGCATGGCTAAGCCCTGCTCTTCTAGCTGCTCTCCTATTCCACTGAAACTGGCGTTCTGCCTCATTAACAAGGCCTGGGTTTCCCTCTTTGCCCCACCAATAATTTGGTTTCCTCTTGGAGAGTAGAAAACCCTTAGGTAAATAAACTATTTGGAGAAGGTTGTAGCTGAATGAACCAAGCTCGTCTTGTGAAAATGCACAATGGATAGAATTAAATGAATTTGACTGTACAACATGTGCATAGTCGGGTTATAAAGTCCTTGTCTGTGCCAGGTGTAGCAGTTGGACATTGTTTTCTGAGCCTCTTCACACATCAGATGATTTCCGGTAAGAGATAACTTAGTTTGGGGAAGATATGTTGAATGGCATCTTCATCTGTGAGCCAAAAAGGTAGTTGTGTCACTTTGCTCAGAAGCCAGATAGAAACAATCATGGAAACCTGACTATATGAGAATTCAATGAATGACACCTATAGGTGTCCTGGTAAAATTGGGGTATATAACCTTTCTCGCTGCTTGTGCCCCTCACATGAAGAGAAGGCTAGGGCTGAATAATATGTTAAAACCAGCCCAGGATTTCCTCAGGGGATAGAGCATATTTGACTAAGTTTTGACAGCAATTTCATGAAGTGGAAGTTGATTAATAGCTACAAACAGGAATTCTTCACTCAGAACTGGGATTTTTGTGGAATTTATTTAGTGAAAGAAAATTTTCACAAGCTTTACTTGATTTTGTCTGGTTGGCCAACCCAGCCACACCCAGGAACCCTGCTGCTACAATGCAAATATTGTGTTCTCTCTTCCTATAATTCTGGCCCCCAAAGACACTCTTTGTTAGGTGAAAACGGAACAAGCATTAGCTCTAGCTAAAGATATCCAGAGCAATCAACAAATGACACACTGGGAACAAACTTTGCTGAAACACTACATTAGTAATACATTCAGTGAAATTTAAAAAAATTAACTTTCAATGTGACACATATATTAAATTTAAGAGCCTTTGGGTCAGAATATTACATGTCTATGATTAAGTCAAGAGAATACATTACATTTACCTAGTATTCATGCACTATAAAGCACTGTTACACTCATTACCTTACCTAATCCAAGCCTTCCCTGATGGCCAAAGAGCTCCTTTACATCCTATACTATGGATGTCTATAAATATTAAATTCACTTATTAGTGACCATTAGATTAAAAGGTTCATGGAACTATGAGCCTGAAACCTGAAACTGTCAGCCTTAGAGCATATTTGATTTACGAAAAGGAAATTTCATCTAGTTCAATTTAAGCAAATTTCATTTTGTTCTGTTATGCTTCAATCTCATGGCCGATTTTGTGCCATGTGAGACAGAAGAGCAGTGCTGATCACTGTCTCTCACTGTACTAGAAATTGTGTTGCCCCTGGAAGGGAGTCTGTTTAATGATGCAGGGGAGGAACAGGGTCATCATTGGCTGCTGCAGGAGAGGTAGTGGAACAGCACTCCATATCACAGTGAAATGGAAGGCCCAAAAGGGTGAGATCCTTGGGAACAAAACCACAGTCCACGAAATGTGTGGCCTTTGTCCCAAACTTGCATGGAGCTCCGTGGCTCTGAACGTACTGGGAAAGAAGTGATTCAATTTTACCAAGCACCATCCTGTCAAATGCAATACTGGATATATAAAGTGATGGCTCAGGGAGATTAGTTAGTGACCCTAAGGTCACAGGGAACAGTTGAATGGCACAATATAAATATGAACTTGAATAGTGAGTCCACATTTATGGGCACCACTTCTGAAACCCAGCCTGTGAGAGAAACTCAGTTTAGTCCCTAATGGAAAACTCTATTCCTTACCCCAGACTTGGCCCAGCTGCCTGAGCCAGCGATGGAGTTCAAGAATACATACAATATGCATACAAACACATAAGTTAAGAATTTATTGAGGGTGAGGTAGACAAACAGCACAAAGCTGTAGGGCAGGGAAGTCCCTTGGTATAGGTGTTTGTGCCCTCACCCCCATGCAGAGACTCTGTTCTGGTGAGCAGAAGCCTTAGGGAAAATTTCCTACTTGTGACTAACTGAAGAGGGAAACAGAACTTGGTGAAGGACTGAAAGAGAGGACCCATGGGAAAGCAGTCTTTCTAGTTGGAGAAAAGGGGTCAGGAAGAGGTGGAGCCACCCACTCCTTCTCTTGCATAAGAGTAAGATATGGATGGTTTCATGCAGCCTGGGGACTGGGGCTACGTGAGCAGCTGCTAATAGAACATATCTCTTGTACTAACGTACCAGATGAGAAACTCAGGTATGGAACTAGGAATCTGAGCGCCCAGCCCTGGGTACCCTGTTATTGATCCAGCTATTATTCTCTCTGCACTTTATGAGATCATATGTTTCTAGAAGATAAGGTTCATTTCCTTTCCAAATTTAAAATTAATTCTCAGAGTCATATAGCAACTTGAAAGGACTTTCATAATTTTATGGTCTTTTAAAACAATCATTTTAACAAAACCTCATGCATTCAAGCCTTCATTGAGTCTCAGACAAGTTTTAAAATTTTGATATAGCTCAGGACTTCAGTACTAAATAAGGTATATTATAGAATTTCAGCCTTCTGTGAATCCAAATATTTCACCACTTTGCTTCAATTTTAGCTATTGACATTGACAATACATTTATAACATTCAAAAAAGCCAAACTGATTCTCTTTTTGAAGTGTTTGCTGTAATCTGGGTTTTAGTGATTTGAATATGGCCTTTTTGTATCCAAGCTGGTAGGGTTTGCAGCTATAAGATTTGTTGGAAAAGCCAATCCAATGAGTTGTAAAACTGCATAGCACAAATATTTTTGATGTTATTTCATGCCTTGTTTAAAGAAAACATTTTGTGAAGTGTAACTGTACATGTTTGTATTAACTATAAATATTTATTGTATTGAAAAAATATATTCTGTTAAATAACTCAGAACAAGTTCCAGGTGTGGTACTTAGTGTAAATAACATTGTGGCTTGGCTTTGCCTAGATTCTGTGGACAAATTTAGAAGAAATTGACAATATTAATGTGAATGATTCAGATCCTTTTAAATGTGCAAACCTAACTGTATGGCTGTGTAAAACTTTATAAAGTATGTCCTTGAACTGCAATTTTATTTTTCAACAAATGCTTCCAATCCTTCTATCACATAGTATGTAGTCTAATGACATTAGGTCAAATCCAGTGTAATAAGGTGAATATTTGTGTCATAGAAGAAATTGGTGTCATTATTTAAAATAATAAAGCATAATTTATGAAACAGACTGATGCATGTATCTGATGTTCAATAAAAAGCAACTGTGTGAATGCACTTTGTGGCTATGTGTCCCTCAGTTCCTGGATTCCTCGGGCTGTCTACTTCAGAATCAGCCAGGCTACTTGCTGCAAAACACAGATTCTCAGGGCTAGAGAGATAGCTCAGCAGACTAAGTGCCTTCTTAGGCAAGCACAGGGACCAGGCTCTATCCCTGACATTACAGGTCGTGCTGGCCCCACCCCCAGGCACGCTGAATCAGCCACTGAGACTGGGCATTGTGGTACATGCCTGAATCCCAGCACCGGGGAGGGAGGCTGAAAACAGGAGGATCACTATGAGTCCAAGCTGCATAGTGAGACCCTGTACCAGATACATTAAAAAAATCACACACACACACACACACACACACACACACACACACACACACACAGATTCTCCAGTCTTTATATTGACTTGGAACACTTGAAGTCCACCTTTACAAATAAGAAGCCCAAGTGATCTATCAGTCCTAATAATTTACTTTGTTCTATTAGATTTCTTTAATATGTAATGACCTTTTAAATATGTGAGCCATTCTTACAGTTCAAAATCAAACACATGAAAATTTAACCAGTGAAAATTTATTCAACGATCACTGTCCTTTGTCTTCAAAGCCCTAAACACCTACCATCACCTCTCTGCAGCTGGAGACCATCATTATGCTGTTATAAATTCCTTCTCATGGATACTGGAGCATTTTTTACACATATCCAAATAAATTCAGATAGGTATTTTCCTATGTTCTGCCACCATTTATTGGAATGGTAGCGTATTCACTGTTTTACCCCTTTACCACATGTCATATATTGAAGATCTTCCTATACCAGTATATACAGTGCTTTCTCTCACCTTCTTGCACCTATATAATGCACGTTAATTAATTTTCATTTTGAAACAGGGGTTAGCTATGCAGTTCCGACTGGTGTAACCTCATTTTGAACTCACTTTGTAGTCCAGGCTGGTCTCAAACTTGCAATGATCCTTATGCTTCAGCCTTCGAAATACTCAAAATACATGCATGCACCACCATACCTGGCAATACTCCTTAATTTATTTATCCACTCCTCTTTGAAAGAATATTTAGGTTCTTCTAATATTTTCCTATAATCAGCCATGTCACAATGAATAACACATACTATTTCATGCATGAACAAATATTACTGTAGGGAAATCCCTGAATATAGAATTGCAGAAATAAAGACTATATGCTTTTGTAACTTTGATAGTCATTCTAAATTACTTTCCTTAGGACTTGAATACTAAATTTTGAGAGCTCCTGCTTTGGGGAATATGCTAAGAATCACAGAGCATGGAAGCTCTTAAAATTATGAATCAAGATAAGGAAATGTAGCCTATAGTTCCAGATGTTTAACCTACTCCCTATGTGAGTGATAATTTTTTCTTTCCACCTAACCAACTATTTATCATGAAGAAAAAAAAAATAGACTGCAGAAAAGGATCTGGAAAGATAGTGATAACAATTGGCACTTACTTCAACAAACTGTTTTACTTATGCCTACAGGGTCAGTGGTAAGGGAGCAAATTCTTTCTTCCTCTGTCACTATTCCTACTCTATGAAATGTGTGCAGTAATTTAGCTAACGATCAGGTCTTCAGGAATATGTAAATTTCTCAACGCAAACATAGGGCAGCACCAGAAATAACACAGTCATGAAATTCTGAATCAGGAATGCTATGGTTTGAGAGTTTTCCAAGGCTTGTGTGTTGAAACTTCATTCCTATTGAGAAGTATTGAAAGAATGAAAATGTAATCCACCTGTGATGGCTAGAGTTGGGGCCTTTGGGAGATGACAAGGATTACACAGGGCCATGGACTGGAGGCTCATGATTGAACCCTAGTGACTTTGTGAGAAGAGGGAATGAGACCAGAAGACACACACACACATGCACACACACACAGACACAGATACACACACACTCCCTGTCCCTAGCCGTATGATACCCTCCTCCCTTCTGGACTCTGACATCAAGAAGGCCATCATGACCCTTTACCTAGGATGCCCCAGAAGCATGAGATAAAATAAATC
Organism: Ctenomys sociabilis; assembly: GCA_004027165.1. Lineage (NCBI taxonomy): Eukaryota > Metazoa > Chordata > Mammalia > Rodentia > Ctenomyidae > Ctenomys > Ctenomys sociabilis. The sequence continues at coordinate 48,649 of PVKA01008249.1, read as the reverse complement.
TTGTCCACCCTGTCTAATGGACTAATATAAGAATGTTGACAGCCAAGAAACAACACCACTTCAGTGACTGCAAATAGGGGTTGTGAAGACTCCCTTTTCCCAGGCAAGAACAGGTGGCACCAAGGGTGCCTCTCAGAAGCAGTCAGTAAACTCCTTGTGGTATTACACTGACTGCTATGCAGAGGAGGCCTTGAATACCAGGCTTCATGTAGACACCATGATGGAGTCATCTACAAAGAAGAGCCTCTGTCCCAGATATCTTACCACTTCCTCTGCCATACGCTCCCATTCTCTTGATTTGTAGCATATACAAGTGTCAAGATTTTAAACAACTATAGGTAGTTATAACTGTACCTGAGGTAGACTTTGTGTCTCCAGTTTGCATAGATTAGACAGAAAGATGGACAAAAGAAAATCTTAAAGATACTTGGGAATTAAAAAAGCCAAATTGACATTTAAAGTTGCTCTGTGTTGACTTTAACTGTTCAGAGCTCCTGCTGAACACCAAGTGAGCTTTTCTATTAGGAAGTGTGCACTGTCTTTGGAAGCATTGTGCATATCATTTCAGAAAAGAAAGCTTTATTCATTCACAGACAGTAATAGAGAAAGTATAATATTCTCTTAAAAACATGGATTATTGGAGTTGGAAGACACTTCAGAGAATATGCAGATACACCCTCTTATTTCACAAATGAAAACATTAAAGGAAACTATCATAACTTGTGTCTACAGAAATTTGGAAAAATGAAAGCTAATTGGCTTGGAAATGATGTCAATGAGGCAGGCAGAGTCATCAATTCTTTCTGCAAATTGATGCACAGCTAGGTTATAACACACGGAGCAACCTTTCTATTCACTAGGCTCAGCAGTGCTAACCAATGTCTTATAATACAAAAGAAAGAGCAAAACATCTTTTCAAGGAAACAACACAAAAGCTGACTCGTCCCCCTTGATTATGAACAGCACTGTGTTCAGTATTCCTAAAGAAGAACATTTATAGCAGCACAACTCAGAATAGCTACATTTTGAAAACAGCCAATAGGCCCATCAGCTGATGAATAGATGAAGAAAGTATGGCATATATACCTAACAGAGTAGTATTCAGCTGTAAAGAAGAGTAAATTTGAGTCATTTGTAAGAAAATGGATGCACCTTAAGACCATAATGCTAATTATAATAAATAAGACACAGAGGTTAAATATCACATGGTTTCTCTTATATGAGAGTTCTCAACTATAAATAATTCAAAGACTAAGATTAAAGACAACAAGAAACAAGGAGGTATATTATATGGAGATGGTGAGAGGATCTAAGGATGGGGGAGACAGATAGCAAGTATAAATGATCACTCAGTGTGCATGAAGACCAATTCCCCAAGATGTATGGGATTATTGTAGGTCACAATAGATACTAATAGAAACAAGAAATTTTTAAAAAGAAAGCAGCTATAGATACAATGTAACAAAACCAGGATATCTGTGTTCCAGTAACTCATTATTTGCAAAGATAAGGGTGAGAACCATCCCAAGAGCCTTGCTGAGCTGTGGGTTGCTTCTGCCCAAAACTGCAGAAGGGACACCGAGCCCCTGATAGTGGCCATAAACCCTGCTAAAATTAATTTCTTGTACATTTCCTTTTTTCTTCCAATTTTATGTGCGTATATCTGATAATATGAATAACTGATTGGAAGACGACACTATGTATTACAACAGATATTGGGAAATTCATTTTACTTTATTTAGTGAAATTCTTCATGAGTTGTAATTTTTCTGTTTTAATTCTAATTTGTGCTTTCTTTAAAAAATAAAAAAGAATGAACAGCTGGAATCTCATTCTTTTGAAAAGTTTCTGTACATCAAAAGAAGTTATCTGCAGAGTAAAAGAAAATCCACAATTTGGGGAAAAATTTTGTCAATTTTGTTGACTAAAAATTTTATTCGGCAAAGGCCTTCTATGTAGAACATATGAAGAATTTTAAAAATCTGGCCCTCCAAATTCAAAGACCCAATTAGAAAATGGGTATCTGATCTGAACACATACTTCTCAGATGAAGAAATACAAATAGCAAATAAATATTTGAAAATAACGTTTAACTAATAAAAACAATAAATTAAAAAAAAATTCATTCAAGAAATGCAAATCAAAACAACACTGAGATTCCATCTCATCCCACAAAAAATAGCTGTCATCAAGAAGTCAACCAATAACAAAAGCTGGAGGGGCTATAGAGAAAAGGAACCCTTCTCCACTTTTGTTGGCAGTATAGACTAGTATAACCAATACAGAAATCAGTATGGAGATTCTTTAAAAAACTAGAATTAGTGGACCCATTCAACCCAGGTATTCCCTCTTGGGTATTTTTCCAAAAGAATTAAAAACCTCATATCACCATATTTTTATTTATTTATGTTCAAATGTATTTAGTACAGGGTCACACGTTCTCACTAAACAGTTCAGACCAAAAGTGATTCTCCTGCTTTCAGCCTCCCAAGCGCTAGGATTACAGGCTTGTGCCACCACACCCAGTCTCAGTTGCTGTCTCAGCGTGTCTCTGGGTATGGACCAGCATGTCACACTGGGGACTGAACCCCCAGCCTTTAGTTTGCTGAGCTATCTGGCCAGCCCTTGCACCCATATTTTAGCAGAACAATTTGTCATGGCTAAACCTTGGAAATCACCCAAGCACCCATCAACTAAAGAGTGAATATAAAAGATCTAATACTTTTATGCAATGGAGGTTTTACTCAACCTTAAAAATATGAAGTTGAGACTTTTACAGTTAAATGCATACAACTTGAGCCCACACTCATAAGTGAAACAAATCAGATCCGCACATGTAAACACTTTGTCTCTCTAGTGTAATGTCCTGAAAAAGTAATGGGCTTTGTAAATGGGAGTGAAACTGTTCAAATGGAAGGAACAACTGGAATAAGGGAAAGGATAAAAGATAGAAAGAAAAAAGGGAAAAATAAATATGTATATACACAAGATAGCTTGAATAATTGCACTGCTGATTTCTGCTGGTCTATTGAAAGGAGGAATTAATGCTTAAACTTTTTGTCTCTCCTTTTTAATGTTAAATGGAGGCAACTTGAAATTCTGCTCTTTTTTTTCAGTATTGGAGATCGAACTCAGGACCCTGCACTTGCCAGGCAACTGCTTATTCTATTGAGCTATCTCCCCAGGCCCTGAGACCATACTCTTAAATGAAATAAATCAGATTCACATGTGTAAACATTGTATTGTCTTCCTATTGTAAGAACCTACAAGAGTAAATAGTATATGAAAGGTACAATGGATGCTGTGAAAGTGAGAGAAGCTATTCAAAGGAAAGTAACAACCAGGAAGAGGGAAAGGAGAAAAGAAAGAAGGACAGGGAAAAAAGTAAGTATATACACAGGATACCTTGGATAATTGTGCTGCTGATTCATGCTCTTCTATTGAAAGGAGCAGTCAATACTTCAATTTTTTCTTCCTATCCTTGTTAATGTTTTATAATTATTTGACCAATTTTACAGGCTTATATCTAATAATCTGAGCAATTATTTATTTATTCATTTATTTGGTACAATGTCTTGCTATGCAGCTCATACTCATAGTGATCCTCCTGTCTCAGCCTCCCCAGCACTGGGATTATAGGCATGCATTAGCATACCTAGTTTCAGTGGCTGACACAACATTGGACCAGTACGGCATGCAATACTGGAGACCGAACCTGGATCCTTGTGCTTGACAGGTAGGAACTTAGATTGCTGAGCTATCTCCCCAGCCCTACATTCTTTTTAAAAATAAAAAGTGCTTTAAAAAAGGTAGGCTAGGTGTAATTTGAAATTTGTAGTTTGCTAATCCTGCATGAAGCTAATATTACTGCCATTTTTCTGGTTTTAAAAAAGACTATCCTTCTTTTCTTCCTGCTTTTGTTCTTGCTTTCTTTTTTCCCCTGTATCTACTACAGTGCCTGAAGTAAGGAGAGAAAAGCACAAAATGCCCTTCTCAAAGCTCTATCTTGTCAGTTTCTCATAAATACAGCTTAGGGCACAAGTAGACAAAGTCAAGCAGGAAGAGCTAAAGCTCATCGATTCTGTCTTTTAGGCAAATATTAATGTCTACCTTGCTTATAATTCCCAGTAGAACTTCCAAACCAAGAGATAGACAGAGGTGATATCAAAAGAATCACAATATACCTGTGCCAACTCTCCAGGAGGAATTATGCACTGCAAACGTGTACTAATAAAAAAAAAAAATTTAAGAGCTTGTCTTCTGCAAATAGGAAAAAAAAATTCATAATGGCTATTTATGGTGCACAGGCTCAGTGCTCAGCAGTGAAACTGCTTTCCCATGCCAGGGCAAATTCTCCATCTGTCCTTGATTCCTGTACCAGGGCCGTGGGCTGGTGAGTGTCTTGAAAAGGTTAATGAGGTGCAAGCAACTGAACAGAGGTCAGCATCTGTGAGAGGCAGCTGTCCAATTAGCAAAGGCAAATGGCAGAAATGCACAGTGATTGGCAGTACCAACTAACTCTGCCCCAATTAACAAGCATAAAAAAGATTATGCCCACTGCAGACAAGAGGACAGGAGCCGCAGCTCCCTGGTTTGTCCCAGTGAGTGATTATAAATCCCAGAGAGTGATTAGTTCCATTAAAAGGATCGATTTTAATTAGGAAATACTGTAGGGAAAACCATGGAAAGATTTTTTTTTGCTAGTAGCCCCTAAGTTAGGTATTGCTGATTTAAAATAAAGCTACTCCCTTACTGTCCCATTCATGCCAGGCTGAGGCAGATCTTGTGTCTCTTCACTCACTTTGCTTTTCTTTACTCCAAATTATATCTCAGGTGATGAAAAGAAAGACACTGCATAAAAATGACTGGCTGGGAGTAGTAAGAATAGCCAAATAAGTAAGAGCTTTGAGTAATAAAAAGAAAGAGACAATATCACCTGAAAAGATTAGGGCCTCACAAAATCATTCAGCTCTGCCAGTTTTTTGAAGAAAGAGAATTTCCTAGAATAGAAGTTACAGCAGAGGCTAAGTCTGACTGGTGACGAGGACCAGATCAGCCGGCCTTGACAGGCTATTGCCTGTGCAGGGCCTCCTGCCTTGGGATACAATTTCTCCATGTGCCACAGCATAAGATTTGCAGCTAGGAAACTTCTCAGGAGTTTTCAGTCTTATGACATTTCCCAGGAAGCTTTTAATCAATGGGACAAGAACCAAGATGTGGGGCTCTGCACAGGAAAAGAAGGAAGACAACATCTGAGAACACAGGGGGTCCCAGGCACCAGCTTGTTGCTTTTTTTCAGATGCTGTTAGCCACAGCACAGCTATAAGACCGAGCATCCCAACTGTCCTCAGAAACATGGGAGGCTTGATCTAAGAAGGTCAAACCTAGGTCAATAGAAGGACCGTAAGCATCTGATGGATATCAAAGTGATAATTCCACGAGATGAATAGGGGACAAACCCAGCTAGCATAGTGAGATCCTGTAGACTCTCTTCTCTCTGCTGTTGCTAACCCTATTAGCCCTTGGAGGTCTAGAACAGCTGGGCTGGATTTGACTCACTCTTGGCTACAGCACTGCAGTCCAAGGCAAGTTATGGCTTAAATCTGAGGTGATCAGTTCAGGTATACTGAAGGAAGACTAGTGAGACGTCAAGGTGAAAAATCTTAGGCAAGGAGAGAACCACCTTCCTCTTGAATCCTATACCCATGGGATCTAGAAAATTGAGGCAGAATTGTCAGGTTGAGAGATCCTTCTTTTGTCTAGAAGCTTTCAAGGAGAGGAGGTTCTCTGCCTAGAGTGGGTAGCCTCCAGTCTGAAAAAGTGGAGCCTCAATAGGCGATGGGAACCAAGGTACGTAACCTGAGTAATATTGAGGAACCACCAATAGAAGATGAGGTTACATGTGCCCAAAAGGCTGGTTTTAGTCTTACAGCTTGGAGCAAATTGCTCTTTATTTCTGAGTGCAGGTATAAGGAGGGGAGTGACTATCAAAGAGTTCAGCTAAAGGAGACATAGACTTTAATCAGAGCAAGTGAGGACCCTAACGATGAATTAGAGGGTCTCTCTCTCTCCAGAGAAAATTTTTAACATATATTTGTTTTAGTTGACACATCTTAATTGTACATAGCTATAGGGTACAGGGTAATATTTCAATACATGTATACGATGTATAATGATCAGATCAGGATAACTAGCATGTCTGCCATCTCAGACATTTCTCATTTCTTTGTGTTGAGAACATTCCAAATCCTCTGTATTAGATATTTTGAAATATTCAAGCACGGTGGGCCAGTTAAAACACACATCACTGGCTCATCCTCCAAACCTCTGATTCTCTGGAAGGCTGTGGAGCCCCCCAAATTTATGTTCTGAAACAGATTATTCTAGATGATGCTATGCAGGTGGTCTAGGGTGCACACTTTAAGAACTGCTACTATAGAACACTTATTCCCCAGAGTGGTTTCTCACGGCCTTTGGCTATAGTATCAGATAAAATACTATGTCTAACCAAAGTGATTCTGAGCTCACTGGTCTAAGGTGCAGCCTAGGCACAAGAAGTTTTCCAGGAGCCTGACCCTAAAGGTTTTTTTTTTTTTGCTTTTTTGGAACCAGGGACTGAACTCAGGCTGTTGCACTTGCCAGCAAAGTGCTTATTCCTCTGGGCCATCTCCCCAGTGCCCCCTGAAAATTCTGATGTCACATAAAATTTTCTCTGTAAGGCAACTTTTGCTTTTCTCACCCCTTTAAAAGATTTAAGTGCTTAGGTTAATTCTTTAGCTTTATACAGGTACGTAAGTTTTTTTTAAAAAAAAGATCTTGATGCTAAGTGTGATAAAGAATCACAATTTAAAAAGCTCTTCCTAACTCCATGAAATAACTACATTTTCTAATTTGATGCTTTGACACCTGGTGCCTAGCTGAATTTTGGACCCTGTCATGGTTAAATAATGCCCACTGAAGCAATCCACTTGCTTCTGACCTTGCTTTTCCTAATGCAAACCGATCAACCCAGGCACTGGTGCTGCTCCACCTTGTGCTTCCTCCAGGGCTAGGCACCTGATGACTAGGGGCAGTCCCCATGTTCCACAGCCTGCTGCAGTTACTGGAAATTATTGGAATTTGCTAGCCCTGAACATGTTGGTCCTGTCGTACCCCTTCCTGCCTGAGAAACTGGAACATAGGCTCTTGACTGTGGTTTTCTCTTTCTTATCTGCAACAGAACTTTGTGTTTTCTCATGTGGTTGGGAATAGTGAGCTATGCCTCCTATATATGGGAATCTAGAAATATGACAATCTTCTTTTATGATAATCATTTCAATGCCTATGTGCCTTATCATACTCATTCAATAAATCTTTGGTACCCTTCTAAGATGCACCACCCAAACTACTAAAATGATGTCAAATTTCAAAAAAAAAAAAAAAAAAGTCAACCAGAGCCCTACCCACCATCAACACAATTGGAAGTCCTAGACAAGAGTGGTCGTTGCAGAGTCCCCAACTAAGAAGGCATAGAGGGTTGAGGTTGGTAGTCTGAGCTCAATAGAGGGAAACATACAAGGTGTGGATAATGGGGTTCTGAGAAGTGCCATAGAGTTCACCTCCTGCAGAGTGTCCTGGGAGTCTCTGAAGTCTCAGTCAGGTACAGCTTTGATCTCTGCTTTGCAACTATTGAGAAGGTCAGTATCTCAGTAGGGGGTGGTAATGGGATGCAACATTAAGTCAGTGCAATTTTAGAGCTGCTGAGGTAACAAAGTAACAATCCCGGATGTGGGCTGAAGGTGCTATCCCATTCTTAAAGCAGGGACCCTTATAAACTTCTGCCCTGGGTTAGCACCCAAAAGGGCATTTGTGAGGACAAGGATCTAATTCAGAGGGACAAGCACCTGCCTGGCAAGTGCAAGGTCCTGAGTTTGATTCTCAGTAAAATAAATAAATAAATAAATAAATAAATAAATTAATTAATTAATTCTGGAGGGAACTGCCTTGGTCTATATGTGACAGAACCAGTTTTTCAGGAGGAGAAAACCTGGACCCTACTTGTAGGCCTAAGGAGAGCCTGAGTATTAACTTAGGTCCTTATTTTCCATAAGAGGAGTCCAGTGGGAAGCCCTCTTTTCTGGCCAGCCCTAGAAACCCTAGGCAGGGGTGGTCACATGTGGTGGGAACAAGCTTCCAGTGTAGCAACTCCATGAAAGGCAAAATTGCAAGACTGGACTGACTTGTGTGGGCCACCGTAGGTCCCTGCCAGTGACCCATGCCTTGCCCGGATGTAGCTCACGTGTGTCCTTCCATTTTGAAGTCACTGGCCAGTGCGGACGGACATAGATCTAAGAGCTGGGACATCAAGTCCGTGACCGGAGGCTTTCAGGACTGGTCGGGTGTCAAGGTAATGGTGGTGAATGTGGACCAAAACGATTATGCCTCACATGGCCAGGGGTGTGGTTCGGGGCTCAGGCTACCATGCTGCCATCTCTCCCCTACTCCCCCACCCCTCATGCCCAACTGCCAACAACATGGCTGCCGTTGCCATTGCCGTTGCCGTTGCCATTGCCGTTGCCGTTGCCATTGCCACTGCCGCTATCACTGCTGCTGCTGCTGCTGCCGCCGCTGCCACTATTCTCACAGCAGACTTCTAGGGAAGCTGTGGCTTTAATTTCAGGCTGCAAGAATTCTGAAAACAAAGTTTTGTATAAAGGGTTAGCCCTGGTTTGGCAAAGAGAAAGAGGCCTAAGGCCCTGACAGGAGAGAGAACCCTGGATGCTAATGGGACTTCTCAAAAGACGGAGCCAAGGCCAGGTGTGGTGGCTCATGCTTATCATCCCAGCACCCAAGAGGCTGAGGAAGGAGGAGGATTGCTGCAAGTTCGCAGCCATCCCAAGCTACATAGCAAGACCCAATCTCAAACAAGATAAAAAATAAAGTGGGGAGGGGGCGACTAGAGCCAAGCTCCCGCTGTCAAGATGTCTGATGACAGACGGAGCCAGATGTAGTGTGCTGCAACTTTCCCTCAGCAGCTCTGGAGAGCTGGTTTTCATTTGGAACTGGCAGACTGGGGTGCTAGGAGTGAGGAGTTGGAGGACTTTCCCTGAGTAGAGGTACAGAACAGTAGCGTCCCATAGATCCCCTCCCCTGCTGCGTGGTGCTGTAGCTCCTATCATTCGAGACAGGATGTGCTTTAGTTCAAGCTTCCAACTAAGCTCCCATTTAATCAAGGATTGGTATGAGGAACATGATCTTAGGTCAGTTGAGGACAGAGTCTCAGGACCTGTCAGGTACCAAGGTGCAAGTCTTAAGCTAGAAAATGAGGACTTTTAGCTTCCAGTGGAGAAAGCTGAACTGAGCTCTACCCCTTGGTTACCTGTGGGAGGTCCAGCCTGACAGGTTCTGGTGCCCCCTCACTTTTTTCAGTAGATAAAGACCTTGGTTTAGGGACTGGCTGTGCCTATTCAGCAGAGAAATCAGTCTTAGTCTCTTTGAGGAATAAAGATAAAGATCTTATATGAAGGAGGAGGAAAATAACTAGTCCACAATAGAGGAAGCCTTATAGTCTCACATCTACTGCAGGCCCCTGGAAGCCATGGGCAGAGCTGTTAAGATGAGGTGATCCTTCATTTGCTGGTATCTCAGAAAGATAGATTCATTACACTAATGGATGAGGCCTCATTCACCAGAGGCAGGAGATTTAGTGCTTAAGAGGGGTCAAGGTGAGAATGCTGCATAAAATGAGAGTATCGCTCCCAGCTAAAAGTAACCATGCAGAGCCTATTCCTCCTGTGACATCTGGGATTCCCCTCTCCAGGATTTCAGGGAGGCAGAGAACTTTAGGTCCCAGGGCACTGCTTCAGCTCAAACTGATGGACATGAGAGGATTATGACAGCCACGGTCTGAGGCTGGAGGACTCAGGTGGGCTGAGGGCCAAGTCCCATATCCTCCTTGTCTGAGAACTAACAGGACTCTCTGGATTCTCAGATTTTGCTGCCAATCCAAGCAGCCAATGGGCAGGGTGTTCAGTGGGGTCAGAGGTAATCTGTGTTGTCTTTATCTTGTGGGAAGGTGAGGTTCACAGGAAGAAGACGACCTTGACCTCAAGAGAAAGGCCTTAGATGAACAGAGGGTGTTTTACAGATGGGTCCAGGACCCTGAACAGTATGGGGAACACTTCTGCCATATTAGCAGAAGCTCTGCCCAATCTCTTCCTGTTATAGCTGAGAAGGCCCCCAGGCATAGGTGTCAGGCAGAGACTCTTCAGATCCTCTTCAGTTGAATGAGGGTTTTCATCTGGGAATAGTGGCCCCAGGTGGGGCTGGGTTACAGTTTCAGGCACACTGTCATCCCTCTGTAGGTTCTACAGAAGGCTGACTAGTCAGGAGAAAAGGAGCTTTCTGGAATCCTAGAGTGGGGCCCTTAAGGATGGCTGAACAGGGGCCTTTTTCTTGTCTTATACATATTTGTCATACACAGTGGAAGCATTCTTCATGAGCTGGGACACATACCAATCACATCTCAGTCCTTGTTACTACCCTTTCCCCGCTCCCTCCATCACTAGGTTTCTTTCCCAACTGCAAAATGTACACCTCATGTGGGCCTTCTTAAAGCAAGGGATTCACGCCTTCCCTCTTGTCCTCTACCTGCAGGTGCCCACGGCCTTGCCCTTCTGCTGCAGTCCCACCTGCTGTCCCTGAGCACAGTCAACATGCCTCGAGGTCAGAAGAGTAAGCTCCGTGCCCGTGAAAAACGCCGTCAGGCCCGAGAGGAAAATGAGGGTTTCCAAGGTGCTAAAGATCCTGCATCAGAGAAAGAAACATCATCCTCATCCTCTGCTTCTGGTCTTCAGAGCACTAACCCCAGCCCCAGTGCTGTGGGAGGTCCCCAGGGACCACAGATAGCCCAAGCCACCAGCTCTCTTGCTGCAGCTGTGAGCTCAGATGAAGGTGCCAAGTGCCCAGAGAATCAAAAGCCAGATTTCTCCAGATTGTCCATCCTGGAACATGCCACACGAGATCCTCTGAGTAGGATGGTGAACATGCTGGTGCACTACCTGCTGTACAAGTACAAGACAAAAGAGCCCATTTTGAAAGCAGATATGCTGAAGGTCATTGATAGAAAGTACAAGAAGCGCTTCCCCGAAATCCTCCAGAAAGTCACTGAGCGCATGGAGCTGATCTTTGGCCTCAACCTGAAAGAAATTGGCCCCTCTGGTCAGTCATATGTCCTCATCAGCAAGCTGGGTCTTTCCAGCCACGAAAGTGGGAGTGGAGGTTGGAACTTCCCCAAGAATGGGCTCCTGATGCCGCTCCTGGGTGTGATCTTCATAAATGGCAACTGTTGTGCAGAGCAAGATGTGTGGCAATTCCTGGGTATGCTGGGAGTGTTTGACGGCAAGGAGCACTTCATCTTTGGGAATCCCAGGAAGTTCATCACCAAAGATCTGGTGCGGGAAGAGTATCTGGTGTACCGACAGGTGGCGGGTAGCACTCCCCCCAGGTATGAATTCCTATGGGGTCCCAAAGCCTATACTGAAACCAGCAAGATGGAAGTCCTGAAGTTTTTGGCCAAGCTCAGCAGTGCAGATCCCAGTTACTACAAGGAACTCTATGAAGAAGCGCTGAAAGAAGAGGAAGAGAGAGCCCAAGCCAGAAGTGCAGCCAGAGCTAGCAGAGCTCTTGCAGCTGAGGCGAGAGTCCGCAAACCTCCCAGCAGTAGTGTTCTCAAAGGCAGTTCTCACCGCTAAGTAATGGGGAGCGAGGTGGGGCTTTGCTAGACCCAATGAATATTTATTTTCTTTGTGTTTCTGTTATTGTTAAGTACTTTAGCTTTATATCCTTTTTCTCTTTTTTCCATTGCATTCTTTTTAAAGTTTATTTAGATTTAGAATCTAAATTTATAGAAGAAATGGATAGTTTATGTCTGTTTACTAAGTTTACTATATTGTGAAGCAAACTGAAAGGCCTAACATCTTTTATTGTTACTCAGTACAGGAAAACAGCATTGGAAAAGAGATGTGCTTTCAAAATGTAAGAGAACCCCACAATGAAATAGTTGGGATCATAACATGGTGAAGAAAAGTAAAAAAGGTTCAATTTCTGCTTTTAATTACTTCATTTAGTGTTTTAATAAATTTAAAAGATAGGAACTTGATTTTGTTTAGCTTTTGAGAATGTGGAAGGAAATAAACTATTGCAAATGAGAACTTGAGTTCCCTGTTTCTTTTGTTGTCCAAATTGGTTTCTCTACAAAAAGGTTTGTGCTGAGTGTAGGGATGTGTAGACAAAGGAGAAGATCTAGAGATGGGCAGAGAGAGGAGGCAGGGAAGGGAAAGGGATGGGGAAAAGGGAGTTAAGATGCATTTTGTATATTTAACAATTCCCCACCCAGAATGTACACATATACTCCAACATGTGGTAGACCCAGCCCTGGTCATCCCCACCCATGCCATTTTAGGGTCTTGGATCAGCTGTCATATGGAGAACATGGTGAGCAATGCTGTCAAACTGAAGGACGGTGAAAGGAGGAGGTGAAGAGGGTGGAGGCTCCAGACAAGAGCAAGCCAGTGTGGGTGTCCTGGGACAAGGTGGGTTGGCAATGTGGCAGGCTACTTGCCCTCCAAGGGAGGGAACTGAAGTCAGTTGGCAGTGGGGGTAGATGAGGCTTGTTGGTGGGACCAGACTTTCCAGGCTGGATCTATGAGTGGAGAGAGCAGGACTGCAACAGAGGCCCACTCATATCCTTAGGGATATGGCAAACCAGAGTGGAACCTAACCTGGGACAGGCTGCAGAGGACCCCTGTGACCTGTCTCTGTGTGAGTGAATGCAGTACAGTCAGCGGGTATTGTGTGCACTTTGTGTGATGTTTTCTGAGGGCAGAGGTGACACTTGGGTTGAATCTCAGCATCCACGGAGCTGGCCCTCTTTGGCTTGGCTTGAAGAACAGGACTGCTCCACTTAAAAGGAACCTAGATTAGTTATTTTTCTGAATAATGCGGCCAACTCCGGCCAAGATCTAGATTTGTGGTGGTAGTAAAATCCATGAAAAGAGAGATGGATTAAATGTAAGGGAGGCTAATGGAGAAAAGTTTTGATCCTTTCTTGATGTGTAACTGAGGGAGTCTACTTCACACACGTCCAGGCTCAGGCCACCACAGCAGTGGGACAAAGGTCCATGTCCCCCCACTTCCTACTTTGGGAGTACTTCCCAGAGCATCTGCAGTGGCAGATCACACAACACTCTTCAGGAGCCTTGGGAGTTCTGATGCCACCACTACTTCGGTAGCTGTCTCTCACACAGGACCCTACAAAGGTACCAATAGCAAAAAGGAGGCAAAGGCCAGCACCCCCACCCCACCCACCAGCCATTAATAATATGTCACAACGGTATTCACCAGAGCGAGGAAGTCCTTTTAAGCAGCTAGAAGGAACCAGGTAAAGCAGACATGCTATAAGACATCTTTGCATTTCTAATAAGGATGAATTCATAAAATCATTTTTATATTTCTGCAGTATAGGTGCTCTGACATCAAGCTACATTCCCAGACCTCTTTGTCCCCCCAGGTTGATTGATTGATCGATCGATCGATTGGTTGGTTGATTGATTGATTGATTTAGAGACAGGTTCTCACTAAATGGCCCAGGGTGACCCTAAATTTGTGAGTTTCCTTCCTCAGCCTCCCGAGTAGCTGAGAGCACAGGGGTATACCACCATACTCAGCTATTATCTTTTTTCAGACAGGGTTAAGGCTAAAGCTATTTGTCTTTTTTTCAGACAGGGTCTCCCCATGCAGTTAAGGCTGGCTTTGAGCTCACTTTGTAGCCCAGACTGATCTCAAACTCACACTGATGCTCCTGTCTCAGCCTCCTGAGAGCTGGTATTATAGGCATGCACCACTACATCTGGTTATGTAGTTAGCTTTTAAGCTTTCTTTCTTTCTTTCTTTCTTTCTTTCTTTCTTTCTTTCTTTCTTTCTTTCTTTCTTTCTTTCTTTCTTTCTTTCACTGAGAGTCAAAATCTGGACCTCATACTTGCTACTGCCATGCAGGCACTTGCGCCACTAAGTTATATTCCCAGCCCATATATGACTTTTTAAATGAATCTAGAGGGCATAGAAAAGGAAAATGTAAATGGACTTGACTAACATACCCAAAAATACTCAAAATGGGCAAAATAAAAATTGATTACTGCCAGGTGTGGTGGTTCCTTCCTGCTATCCTAATCTCAGTAAAAAGAAGGCTGAGGCAGGAGAGACACCATGAGTTTGAAGCCAATCTGGCCTATAAGTAACTTCTGTGCCAGGCTAACCTACACAGTAAGACTCTGTCTCAAAATAAAATAAAAAATCAAAGCACAACAACTATCACAGAAAAAAAAAAGAACTCTGAGAACTAAGATTGGGAATGGGACAGTTTGCTTCAAAGAGAGAGCCTGAAATATGTAGTGATGTCTCACTGGGGTTTTAGTTTGATCTCACTTTTTCCTAATGAGGTAGAGGGCCTCCACAGAGATATCTATTTAAGTTTTCTACCCATTTATCTGTTAGGTTGCAATTTTTTCCTTATTTATTTTTTTCCTTATTTATTTTTGTATAAATTCTTTATATACTCTGGATATAATCTTCATAGAGGTAGCTAATTATGTTTTACAAATATCATCTAACATTGTATGGGTTATCATCTCATACTTTATTTATAGTTTTAAAAGAGGTCTTGAAGGATTCTTCCCAAATTTATTAACACCATTATTGAAGTTTGGTAATTTTTGTTTCTTGTTTTTAAAATGTTTCTCTAGTTTGAAATAATGCAGTTTTCTTCTGTATACTTTTCCTCTCACATCTATTGTGTGAATTGCATGAATCTTTGGGTAAGTTTACCCATAGTAAACACTACGGAAAATCTGTCCTCCCCTAGTAGCCTACATTCTAGTTTGGTACTAGAACCCACACACAAGTGCATCACAAAACTCTGTGTACTGTCTGTGTCTCCCTGAGCCAGCACCACACTGTCTGTGGCACTGTTGCTTCCTAGTACACTCTGTTGTCCAGGAGTGCAAGCCCCTTTCTCTGCTTTTGGAATTTTCTTTCCTCTTTCTGGCCTTTGACACCCTGAGAACAAGCTGTCAGTTTCCAAAAGCATTGCAGTTTTGATTGTTGCAAATTAGTGTTTTTTTGTTTTGTTTTGTTTTGGGGTTTTTGTTTGTTTGTTTTTTGTATTTTAGGGAAGGGTCTACAGGGTGTTCAGGGTCTCACTACTAGATCGGACTCAGTGATCCACCTGTTTACAGCCTCCCAAGAGCTGGGATTACAGATGCGTGCCACCATGCTCAGTCTCAATAGCCATCGCAGTGAGCCCCAGGGGCGGGGCCAGCATGGCAGGCCCAGGGATCAAAGCCTGGTCCCTGCACCTATTTGCAGGCACTTTAATCCGCTGAGCTATTTAACTGGCCCTCATTTGCTACAAATTAGACTACAAGTAAAGTTGAAAAGACTTAAATCTTTACAATACTGAGTTGTCCAGTCCATGAATTTGCCAAATCTAATGTTTTAAATATTCTGCAATAATTTTCACTCAAAGGGTCAGCGAGATGGCTCAGCAGACTAAGCACCTGTTTTGGCAAGTGTAGGGACAAATGTTCAATCCCTGGTCCTGCATACTGTGTCAGCCCCTCTCACAGGGTGTGCTGAGCCAGCGACCAAGTCCAGGCATAGTGGCGGACACCTGTAATCCCAGCGGTGGGAAGGTTGAAAACAGGAGGATCATTATGAAAAAAATTTTCACTCAAGTTTTATAATTCATTTCACATTGTTAAATTTAATTTGTGGATTGAGAGTTCTGATGCTATTATATATGTAAACCCTGCCCTTAACTTATCAATTCATAAAGAAATATTGCATTTACATATATAAGAGAGAAGTATAAACATATATATTACATTTTTTTGGTGGAACTGGGGATTGAACTCAGGCCCTTGCACTTGCCAGGGAAGCGCTTATTCCACTGAGTCATCTCCCTGGCCCATATATTACATTTTATTAGCTAAAAATGAGGAGGAGACTGAAAGAGTATACCTAGATTACTTCATTAGCTACATTTTTTTAAGGTTTTTGGATTTAAAAATTATGAATGATGCTGAATATTTCCAATGTCTTTTATGCATCTATTGAGTTGATGTATAAAATAGTTTGAGGCTTGGTAGTAGATTACAATGTAGTAAATTATAATGACTGATTTCTAAGTACTAAGTCAATGTCGTGCTTTTGGGCTACAATAAAACCAGCATTTCCTGATTAGTATTTTACATCTATGCTCTGGAATGAGATAGCCCCATGATTTTATTGCATTTTCAGGTATTGCTTATTCCCATGTGCCCTCCATTTGCCATTTCTAATTCTGTTTTGATGTTTGTTTGCTTTTTGAGAAAGTGGTTGCCTTTCTCTGCTGCACTGCAGTAAATTTCTTCAGGTAAATTTTCCAGTTTATTAGTTTTGTCTTCAAATAGACATACTTTCTGTGAAATATTTATTTCTTCTTAAATTTAAGAACCTCTATTTTATATCTTCTTAACCACTTTTTGATCTTTAATCTCTCTTGTATGAATCTGACATCATCCATTATTTTTAATATAATAATCATTAGCTATTTTGTGTTTTGTGACTGATATGTACATTCTCTGTAGGTCTACTTCTTTTTTTCCACTATTTTTCACTCACAGACTCATATAATTTTGCATTTTTAATGCTTTATTTTCTGCTGCTTGTATTCCTTCAGTTATTGGCTAGAATCCTTAAAGATTTGGAATGCATCTCCTAGTGCAAAAAAATGGCTTTTGCTTCTGTCTGTTAGCTGTAGGCACTTATCAAACCTGTCTAAAACCGCTAGATTATTGGTTTCAGGTTTTGTCGAACATTCAATAACTATGAATTTGGGCTGCCAGTTCTCTGAAGAGCAGCTTGCAATCACAACTCCCTGGGGGCATCTCTTCCCTCGCTGCTCCATGACAAGGTACAGAGCAATTTTCCTTGCAGTCCACAGGGACCAAAGTCCTTTTCACTCCTACTATTACAACAGGAGCCTTTTTTTAGACTCTTCTCCTTAGGCAGACCCTTGTTTTATTCTCTTGAACCCATGTCACTCAAGTTCAATTCAGTTTGGCTGCAACTCAAACTGTCAAGCCCTGCTTTTAGTTCTTAGCTCTGGGTTTCTACCTTTAATCTATTACTTCCATGTTCCTTGCTTTCTTGCCAGTAATAAGCTCTTTAACAATTTTTAAATCTAGCATTTTAAATTGCTTTCTGAATGGACTTCTATCTGGAAAACTTCCATGCCAAAGTCCAAATGCATGGACTTTGTGTAATCATTTTGCACCTGGTTACTTTTCTGTTTTAATACCTACCATGTAGTCAGTGAACATAATTAACAATGTTCAGGCTCAGAATTACTTATTTCTCTGAAAACACCAGGACAGAAACAGAGAACCATTTGTTTTCTAGCACATAAGAAAGGACAGCATCCTATTTTTTGTGGCTCACCTGAAGGAGTATTACTAAAGATCCCAGGACTGAATTGGTCCCCATATAAACCATACTGCTTCCTTACCTGTTTTACTTATTATAACAGAATAAACTAACTGTCTGGGGGAACATAAACACAGTGTGACTTAGGTAAGCTCTAAGAGAAAAGAGTTCCACTTTTCGGTCTCATTTTTCTCCACAACAAGGGAAAAGTCACTAATTGTATATTGAGTGTTAAGACAAATCAGAGCAATTGAGGACAATTTAAGCACCTCCAAGAGGAATTTTACCAAGGGTCTTCCTGGCAAGTCATGTAGTAATTTAACAGAAACCTGATTATTAGAGTTAATGCATCAATATACATCACTGACAATTTCAGGAGACCGCTTCAGAAAAACAAGCACTTGAGAGACGAAAAGATTCTCCTCAAGGTGATTCAGCCCCATCTTTAATACTGATTGATGGAAGAAAGTGTATACAATTTCAATAACTTTGTACCCAATGATATTGTACTAGCAGATTTCCTGAAGTCATTAAGGAGCAGCGCAATTATCTTTAGGAGAATTCTGAATAAGGCAAGGTTCAACGGAAGAAGCAGAAACACCTCAGGGTTTCTACTGGGGCTAGACCTGCTATCTTTGTGAGGAGAGTGAAGCACTCAGAGAACAGTAGTTGTTTATGATTCAGTGGTCAGCCAAAAGTGACTCCACTCAGCCAGACCAGAAGCTGGCATTGACTAGGTATGAGTGTGTGCAAATGCACACTGGAACCTGTGTCTCTCACCACTTACAGCTTCAAGGCCACAGGAAACTTTCAGGAGAAGCTGCCTTTGGCACAGCACTCACAAGGAACCTGTGAGGTGCCTGGTGAGCTGTGTGCCCAGCTACTGCCCTTTGTTGACAAGGTGAGTCAGCAGCTCATTCGCAAGCTGCCTGGCACTGAACAGCAGAGAGTAGATACAGCTGCTGCTCTACGACTGCCTTCTAAATTGATGCCGCTTGCTCTCACAGCCAGTGTTAACCTGGACCACATAGGGAAGGAAAGTACAGTATTAAAGCCACTGCAGATACCCTACTTTCCCATGAGAGAGCAAAAAAAAAAAAAAAAAAAGAAACTCATGGATAAATATTCCCCACCATGAAATTAGTGATTAGTAGTTGGAAAGGTTGGCAACAGCCGTGGGACTGTAGACATCAGAGAATAAAATCCCAGAGATGATTAAATAAATAAATAAAAGTAAAATATCACAAGGAGTCCTATTCAGGGGAACCTATTTAACAGGATTTGAACCATGGAGCAGCCCATGGACATTATGTTTAAACGGGCAACTGAAGCTATGATCACAACTGGTAACAGAAGAGCTTGGAAACTATTGCCATAGAGTCTCTACTGTTTGGTTCCATCTTATACAGGTAGAATTATTTAAAAAAAAAAACTTGTTTGGAAGATCAAGTAATCTGGAAATTGGACATCTGACAAATTAAAAGGATATTAATCCTCTCTATAGACTTTGAGAATGCATTTGATAAAATCCAATATTTGTACATGATTTAAAATGAGCTATTAATATAACCAAGAATTGATTAATCCACTTCCTTATCAAGCTAAAATAGAACCAAAAAGTCAGCATCATGATTTATGTGAAAATGTTAGAAGCAGTTTCTTTAAAATGAGGACAAGATAAAGGAAGCTTTTATTACCATCATTATTTAACATTAAAAATTTTGAGCAAAACAGAGAGGCACAAGAGTTGGAGAGAATCAATTTACTATATTTCATGAATAAAATAAATTTTTAGTTAGAAAAGCCAATACATTGTTTTAGAAAATTCAAAAAGCTATTATAAATGATAGGAAATAATATATTTCCACATAAAAAATTAATATGGAAAAACCTGTAGTATGAGTAAAAAGCAATGTCTTATCAATTATTATACTCTCTTTAAAATGAATTTTTTTTAAAAAGACAAGGGAAAAAACTTAAGATTTGTTGAAATCAACTGTTAATATTCAATTATTTGTCCAATCTTACATAGCTATATCTGTTAGTTTGAGCAACAGATTTGATGAAGAAAATAGATAATATACCAACCGTGTTAATTCCTGTTTTGAAAATCTGTAGCGGATGTGTTGTATGTTACTCTGTTTCTCTCATGTTTTTCTATTTGTTTTTGCTTCTGTTTTCAGTCTTTGAAGTAAAATGAAATTAAATTTTAAGAGAAAATCTTTCTTTTTAATTTTTATTTTAGGGAAGAGTCTATAGGGTGTTTAGAGTCTCACTACTAGATTGGACTCGTAGTGATCCACCTGTCTACAGCCTCTCAAGAACTGGGATTACAAGCATGAGCCACCACACACAGTTTCAATCTCCATCTCAGAGTGCCATGTGGGGGGCAGCATGGCAGACCCAGGGACTGAACCCCCCAGCTCCTGTGCCTGCATGCAGATGCTTTAATGCACTAGCTATTTGGTTGGCTAAAATTTGAGAAGTCTTTTTTTGTTGTTGTTACTTCTAGGTGCCTTAAGTGCCGGTCTGGTGCAGCTTCTGCAGCTGGGAATCAAACCTCGGTCTTATGTACCTGACTGCATTTCCCCAAGCAGCGCTTGAAATAACTGAACTATCTGGCAAAGCCCCTAAAATTTGAGAAGCTTTTTTTTTTTTAGTTATAAAAGTAAACAACAACCAATTGTACTAGAGAAGACCCTACTTATAATACCTATAATGACAAAAATGTGTCTACAACAAACTTATGAAGAAATGCGTAAAATTTATATAAAGAAACATTTAAAAGAATCTTGAGGGACAAAAGAAATGTATATCATATCTTTGGAGAGAATGGAATTATTCAACATCATAAAAATGTTAGTTCTCCTTAAATTAATTTATAAATTTAATAAAATCTCAGTGAAAATTTCAAGTACATTTCTGGGGAAAATATATACCTTGAATCAAAGTAATATAGAAAAATTAACAAGAAAATCCAGTGAAGTTCTAAGCATAAGAGCTATAAAAGATGGACTAGCCTTATTAAAGATTAAAATATTGTAAAAGTGTAGTCATTAACAGTAGTACATGAATATAGAGGTCAACTGAACATGTGAGAAATTTTAGAAGTACATCTAAGTACATATGAGAATTTAAGATATGTGAAAAATAAAGGTGAAAACGTGGACCAACCAATAAAGGATACAAAAACTTCTGAGTAATGTCTTTAAAATGCATCTTAATTCTTTACCTCATATTAAATCCAAATGCACAGTCAAAATATATATAAATATAGGATATAATATACATGTAAATAAATAGTTTGAAATATGTAAATATAAATAAATTTAAGCATGTTATAAACCTTTAAATCCAAACTTTGTTATTATAAAAGTACTGGGAAAATGCAGAGGCCATATATATATATATATATATATATATTCATAAAGCTATCCTAATTAATATATCACTTTAAAAGACTGATAAGTGCAAAATTATTTTCATGTGCAAGAAATACCCCAAGAAAAAACAAGAGACAAAAGGAGTAGCAATCAAAAACTAATGTGCATAACATAAAATAGCTTCTACATGACAAAAATGAAATGATAAACTTAGTATTAAAAATTTGATAATGAATACATGTATTAGTTAGCTATTGCTAGATTACTGCTGGTAACAAAACAAGCTATTTCTACATTCTGTGACATCGAAAAACAGGCTTCTATTTTACCAGTTCATCTTTTTTTAGACAGTCTTGCTGGCCTCGAACTCACTATGTAGTCCTTTGAGGTGGTGGTGATCCTCCTGCCTCAGCCTCCTATAGGCCATGCACCACATCTGGCTATGTCATGTTCTTGACTGTGTAGGTCACCTTGGGATGGATGTAGTTTAGGCTGTAGGAGTGATTGTTGACTGGGAAATCCCCAGTTCTGCATTTAGCAGTCCACTTAGAAGAAGAGGGTTTCTGAGGCATAACCTCATGGTGATGGCAAGAAGGCAGGTCCAACCACACAAGCATGTATTCAAGCTTTTGTTAGCATCCCATGTGATGACCTTCTATCTGCCAAAGCCAGTTACACAGACAGATGAGTACCAAGAGAGCAGGGGAGTGTCCTCTTCTAGTAGGTGGGACAAGGAACAAGTATTGGCTGAACAGTAATCTTATCATGTGTATCCATCACAGACATGTGAATAGTTCCTGGAAAGAAAAACAAGGGTCTCTCTCTCTTTCTTTTGGTCTTTTTTAAACAGGTTCTCACTATGCAATTCAGGCTGGCCACAAGCTTGCTTTATAGCCCAGGTTGGCCTTGAATTTGCAACAGTCTTTCTGTCACAGCCTCCTGAGTACTGAGATGACAGGTATGTACCACCATGCCCAGCACAAACATCTTTTAAGCATATGAAAAGCTACTTCATTTATCTTCCTAAATTAAGAAGCACAATTTAGAACTATTGAAGATAGGGGCCTGGGAGATGGCTCAAGTGAATAAGTGCTTCCCTGGCAAGTGCAAGGGCCTGTATTCAATCCCCAGTTCCGCAAAAAAAAAACAAAAAAACCTGCTAAAGACAATATTTTCTGCCTATCAATTTGGTAAAGATAAATATGATTTGATAACACTGCTAGTAAGGGTAAGTGAAACAGAAATATAAATAGAAACTAATGATAACTCTAAAGAGAACATTTTGGCAGTTATTATCAAGATTCACACCTTATTTGACTAGGAATATTAATTTTGGAATCTACCCTAACAAAATATTGGTGTATGTTAAAAGTAGCAGCTTGAGATTATTCATGGAAAAATTCATCACTAAGAGCAAAAGATTGGGTGGATTCTAATTATCAGGGCTTCAGTGGACTCTGCTCAGGAAATAGAGAAAACCCAGATATTCCTCTCCCAACTCCAGATGCTGCCCTCTCTTCTGTGGCAGCTGCAGCCTGGCCTAGTACTCTCCAACCTTCAACTTTCCTTAGATTGCTTTTGCTCTGTCCATATTAACTGCTGTGGTTTCTGTGTAGTTGTCCCCCCAAAGCCTCTTGTACTCATTGGGATGGCTTCTAGAGTTTGGGATTTACTCAAAATCCAGTGATGGGATTATGGGTATAAGTGCTACACCCTCCCTAGGGCAGATAATCTGCATACAATATAAGAAAAGGAGAGAGGCTTGCTAGCTGCCACAGCCACTGCTCCTCCCTTTGTTCTTTGTTGTTTTCCACTGCTGTGAACTGCTGCCCTCTGCAATCTGCCATTCTGCCTTGGATCCAGCCAAGTACAGACTGAAACCTGCACTTACTGTGAGCTAAATAAATCTTTCCTTCCTTAAAGTTTGTGTGTTGGATATTTTGTCCCAGAAATTCGAGAAAAGTAACCAAGATCCTAACTGATACATCTTTATTCCTGGAGGCAAATACACAGGCCCACAGCTCTGCCTCTAGATCCCATTCAGTCAATGAATTACAACATTAGTTCCCCACTGTGCCCCAGAAGTATTGCTGCCTCCTCACTTGGAGGAATGTGGATTGAGGCAAAATATCCCCTTCTCACCCCCATGAGCACTGAAGAGAAAATGACCCAATGATCTCCATTCCTATTGTTATTGTGACTAATGGGGTCCCAGGATAGGTTTCCAGGTTCTTGTGTACCATAAGCAAAGAGCTGGTTTTGACATTCAATGCAAGGAAAGAGTAACTAAGTTTAACAAAATTTAAGGGGCAAAACTGTGCTCAGAATGAGCAAGCTCTCAACATTAGAAATGAAAATGGCATTAGCACTGAAAGTGCAGTGGGTTTAAGGATTTAAAATGTGCTGGGCTTTAGGCAACTCTCACTGGATCTTTGAGAGAATGGTTGAAAACATGACTGGCAGTATGCTAGATCATAACTGCACATGTCCTTTCCCATAATTCACTCTGTTATAATGGAATCTATGAGTTGCAGTCCATATGAGCACCAAGTGAAAGGTAGGTCAGCAGGTGTTTGTTATTCTCTCAGCCTCTGGGTAGTGAGCTTTGGGATAAAGGTCATGAGACTGGCTCTGGAGATTGCGTGGTTTCAGGTGAGTGGAAGAGAGTGGTCCTGTAGCCCCTTAAGCATACTACGTATATTGCTATGAATCTCTTGATTGATTCTTCTCTTTATGTCCTACATTTTGATTGAGTTGACTGCTGAGCTAGTTTTGCTTTCTCCTTGTAAATCTAACTGTATGAGACTTTGTTATGTTCTGTTCTCAGCCTTGAGAGGTAAGCCAGAGCTCAACTGTGCTCTGACTGAACAGCTGTTATCAAATAGGCAGGCCTTGATCTCTGGAAGCAACTGCTTTTACCCAAATTGTTTGCCCTTCAGTCATTTTGTTTATCAAAATGGAAGGATACTAGTGTCCCTTATATTCCATACACTTTCAAATGTCACCTAGACTCTAGTTGTATTTTACATAGAAACACAAACTGTTTGTACTAACTTTTATAGGAATGCAATTACTGCTTATAATGAGGAAATATTATATTATGTTTTATTTTGCTTTATTTAACTCTTAGTTAGAAAATCTCATCATTGTTCCTGATATTTGGGTCTTCAGTATAATCATCTTATTTCTAGAAACCACATTCACAGTAATTGTGGGTATATCTCCTAACATTTATTTAGGCTTTATTATACAGTGTCAAATATAAATTTAAAAAAAAGAAAATTATTCAGCTCAATATTCTCTTATTTCTCTTAAAGCCTTCAAAAGTCAGTGCAATGATGTACTTCATTATATCTTCTAGTGCATACATAAGCATTATTTATACACTTTAAAAGCATTCTTTATTATAAATCATTTTCTTTTTATTTATGTTTTATGTTACAGTGAGGATAGTATATTAAAATTACTGTTTAATTTATCTAGAAAAATTGTATTATCTGGAACTTCATTTTGGGATAATTAACATGGCATTCAAAATTGATTTCAAATAAAATAGCAATTGCTTCTGACAGCACTGAGAAAAACTAATGTAAAAGACTCTCCAGAAGAACATGCCAGGCATTGATGGCATAGCTGTGATGAGACCACTTTTGGGAGGCTAGCATCAGGGCAAGTCTTTTTTTATTTTTAGGGAAAGGTCTTAAAGGGTGTTCAGGGTCTCACTATTAGATTGGACTTGTAATGATCCACCTGTTTACAGCCTCCCAAGAGCTGGGATTACAGGCACATGCCACCACACCCAGTATTGATTGCTGTCTCAGCGCACTCCAGGCCCCTGCATCTGCTTGCAGGTGCTTTAATCTGTTGAGCTATTTAGCTGGCTCTCAGAGGGAGTCTTATTTGTTGAATGTCACCTTTAAAATATTACATATGTATGTCTTGCTGGCTCACTAAAGAAGAAAAGAATTAAAAAGTAAAAGATTAACTACTACTGAAAGAGAGATGTGTGTAGCACACCCTGTATTTATTCACTGAAGCTTAAAAAAATACAACTTGCCCCTTTCACTTTGTGTTCTTTATAAATGGGATACTATAGTATAGACTTAAGAAGATGTATTTATTTATTTTATTTATTTATTTTTATTTTATTGAACTACAAATATCAATCAGACAGTTTTACTACACCTTAACAAGACAGATTCAATAAATTGATACATTGCAAACTGTTTTCATACTGTTTTGGTATTGTACAAGGTGCATACATGATATTATACTTGCAGACATTATTATAGCAGACGTCACTTATCAGCAAATTAAGAGTGTAGCTGTTTACTTATTTTTTATACCTTAATTATATCAAAAATTCAATAATTATTTTCCTAGTGGATGACCATAGTACTAGAAGCTGACATAATATTCTTTCCCACCACCATTAGAGCAGATCTTGCCTCTCATAGTATTATGTAGAAGCACAGTGTTATCTATCCCAACTGTACTGTCTATACACACACATCATGATTTTTTCTTTCTATACCCCTTTCTTTGTCTACACCTGTCAAAGGTGGGCACTCCATTCTCATTCAACTAACTTAGGTGCTTGAACTCGACAGCACAATCCAACACAGTCCAGCATTACACAACAGTAGTGAGTTATTCAAAGAAGTTGTCAACCATAGCCATTTACAGCTCAGCTTAATATTATGGTCCCGTGATGTATACTTCATTTTTATACTTTTCTGCTGGATGGTTAAGACCTAGATAGAGCAAGACTTATATACCAACACATGTACTTTATGTTTCTTATGTGGTCAGTGAAGTCCCTTCAGGGTTTATCTTGTAGTCCTGTACATTATTCTGTAGTTCCTTTGTCTGTGTCATCCATGTGGATGAGTCACAGCCAATGCTTGACCAGTTTGCTCTCTGTGAGAGCCTGAGAGAAAGTTTTCTCTCCATGTGACTCACCCCAGGCACACTATAGAACTTCAGTCTCTTTCTTCTGTGGCTCTATAATCTCCTTGTTCAGAAAGTTTGGAGCTCACCTGAGTTTCATGATGTTGCAGTACAGGTTCTCCTATGTCCTGAGTCTTCACTGACCTTGAAAGGCTAGAGCCAAAATGTGGCTCTTCTATTTCTCCAACTCTGATTTATGAACTTAGGTTGTTAACCATCCAGAAGAAAAGCTGAAGAAGATGTATTTAACAGAAGCACTCACAAAGATGATAACAGCCTGAAAAGTTACAAATCTTTTTTTCAGAACTGGGAATTGAACTCGGGCCCATGCATTTGCCAGGCAAGTGTCTATCATACTGAGATATCTTCTTGGCCCTGAAAAGCTAGCCATGCTGGGCATGGTGGCAGACTCCTGTAATTCCAGCACTTACCAGGCTGAGGCAGGCAAATCACTTTGAGTTTGAGGCCATCCAGGACTACATAGTGAACTCTAGGCCATACCACATTACATAGCAAACCTTTGTCTCAAAAAATAAAATAAAGCCGGGGAGAGATGGCTCAGTGGAATAAGCACTTCCCTGGCAAGCACAAGGGCCTGAGTTCAATCCCCGGTTCCGCAAAAAAAAAAAAAAAAAAAAAAAATCTTTAAAGCCGGGCGTGGTGGCGCATGCTTGTAATCCCAGCACTCGGGAGGCTGAGGCAGGAGGATTGTTGTGAGTTCGAGACCAGCCTGAACTACAAAGTGAGCTTAAGGCCAGCCTGAACTGCATAGTGAGACCCTGTCTCAAAAAGACAAAAAAAAAAAAAAAATAAAATAAAAACTGAGCCAGGTGTGCTGGTACGCACCTGTAATCCCAGCTATGTGACAGGCTGAGCGGGGAAAAAATTAAAACTACACTGAGATATTGTCTTACCCCAAAAAGAATGGCTACCAACAAGAGGACCAATAATAACAAATGCTGGCAAGGATTTGGGGAAAAAGGATTCTTCTGCATTTTTTTTTTCAGAACCAGGGAATGAACTCAGGCCCTTGAGCTTGCCAGGAAAGTGCTAATTCCACTGAGCCATCTCCCTGGCCCCTCTTCTGCACTCTTAATAGGAATGTAAAACTTCTACTTGACCCAGAAATTTTCTTTCTAAGTATTTTCACAAAAGAATTAAAATCATCTTATTATGTGGATACATTCACACTTAATCTTTATAGCAGTACAATATTTAATAGCTAAATCTTGGAGACAGTGTAGATGACTGTCAAAAGATGAAAAGATAAGTAAAATGCAGTATTTATACACAATGCAGTACTGTTCTTCCAGAAAGAGAAATAAACTTTGGGTAAATGGATGCAAGTGGAGAATATTTAAGTGAAAAAAATCAGACACAAGCCTAAATATCACATGGTTTCCCTCATATAAGAAACTCAAAATTATACCTATATATAGATTTGCATATGGATATAGGCCTAAACATAGACATAGATATAGACATAGGTATAGGTATAAACATAGATACAGATAGATATAGATAAAGACATAGATGTAGATATACATATAGAACAAAATAGACGTTTGATAAACAGGAAGTAGGAAGACATTCAAATAATTTCCTAAAATTACCTATTCTTCTATTTGAAAAATAATTTAGTATCTATGCTAATTCATTTCATTTATAGCACTAGTTTCTCTTATTTAAAAGGAAGTTGTGCGCTATTATGTTTCCTTTTTAATCTGTTTTCTTCTTTGCAAGAGAGAATCTTGTTTCCTTCTGCATAATTACTTTGAAGATAATGATATGCAGTGTATTAACTATTGTTATTCTATTACTATTTTGTTATAAAATTTTATTTTTAATGAAATGGAATTTTTAAAAGCTAATTTTTGAGGTTTTTGATGTGCAAATTCTTCTTTACTTAAGAAATTTCTCTGATAACATAACTTTTCACAGTGAATTCCAATTTCTAATACAGATCTAAGCCTTATTTGCAATAAGAGAAAGTGTTTATTTTTTATTTATAAAACCAGCTTCTTTGCTTTTCTTCTTGATATTGTGAAACACTGGGAAACAGAACAGTCAAACCAATCAAATCAAAACAAAAATCATCTGTACCAATGGTTTGTAGAAAATGAGGGCCAGAAATTGAACAAAGAAGAAACTAAATTAAAAATCTAAGCATCCTTACAAAGTCTGTGAAATGTAAAACAAAATTTATTTCATAAAAGCCTTCTAATATTTACCGCTTTGCTGAGAAGACCTTTATCTGACTCGTTTTCTAATTGCTCTAAATCCTGAAAGCAGCAGCACTTCTCCATGATTAATCTCTGTATGAAATAATTATAGTCAATCAAAGGCCAATTTCCATTAATATCATTTGTCTTGTGCTAATCTTTTATGTAGATTTCAATAATATACTCTACATTTCAAGTTTGTCCTCTATTCACTTTTTAAAGTATACCTCTATCTTGTGCCCTAAGTTTCTTTCTTCAGTGAAATAAATTCAAAACTCTTCCAACCATGATGGATATCATAAGAAAATTTAACTATTTCTTCCCTTTTGTTCTCACAGATTAGATTTAATGTAGGAGCAAGCCTTCTTAATCTCGGCACTGTAGCCATTTTGAATCGTGTTGCTCTGTGGTGAGGGTGTGGCGTGTTCTAGCGTGGTCTATCTTGCCTATCTAACAGAGGCACCTCCAATTACAACGCAAACCATCTTGCAACATTGCCAAATGTCCTCTGGGTGGAAAAATCACAAACTCTGCCTGTTGTGTCTCTCTACTGCATTTTTTAGCTTTACAGTTTTCTTACAGATATAGTTATAGCCTTTGGCATTAGAAACTTCCAAGAAAATAGTTTTACCTCTTCGACTAATAAGCATAGATAGAAAGACTGTCCAAGGAAAACCTTTTTTTTAGCAATTTCCTAAAACAACATCTCACAGAAGTGACCAAAGACAAGGTTGTAATTGCATCAGGCACTCACTGAACTGACAGGCATATAAAAAAAATCACAAGCTGAAACCTTGCAACTCAGGGACTGTCTGTGTAAGGAAATTCTATAAATAATTAGATATACTAGATAAAATGGATAAATGGGAGAATTCTAAAAAGATACAAATTATCCGAACTGCCTATTTGGGGGATTTTTTTGACACAGGATCTGGTTATGTAGTTCAGGCTAGCCTTGAACTCATAGCAATCCTCCTGCCTTAGCTTTGTGAGTGCTGGGATTATAGGCTCATGCCATCATGCCCAGCTCAAAATTGACTCAAAGCAATACAAAATATTAATAAACTTACATTAAGTAAAGAAACCAAAATAGTAATCATAGAAAGTTTTACAAAGAAACCCACAAGCTAAGATACCTTCCAAACATACAAAGAAAAGTTAATCCCAATTCTTCACAAATTCTTGCACAATATAAACACTTTACACTCATTCTATGAAGTCCTGATACTAAGAACAGACAGTGCCATTACAAGAAAAAGAACACTATAAAACAACATCCTGATTAAAGTGCAAATTGAAAGAGGGGGATAGCTCTTTTGTAAAATGAAGAAGATCAAGAGGGTGCGGGAGAGGGGAAGAGCCAGGGAGCATAAAAAGAATGAAAATGTGTTCTATAAATGGACCAACTCCCCATGATGAAGGTAATCAATATATATTGTAAATATGGACTAATGAAAATATATTTACAAAAAAAGCGTTTATTGTATCTTTCAATTATAGCTCATATTAAATTATGTATGCTGTGGAGAACAGAAATAACAATGAACAACCACACTGACAAAGTGTCAGTAAGTTTAATTAGTGACTAAACAAGTAATTATTTTATATAAACAAGGGTAAGATAAATCTCAAAGCAGTGGTGTGTAATTAGAGCACATAAACTATTCAATTTCACAAAAACCCTAAAGGTAGATCATAATTAGCTTAAGGAAACATGGACTGAACTTGTTCACTTTGAAAAATTCAACTTTAAGATCTTTCCACATGATTTTTTAATTGTTAAATTATTTTTCCCAAATATTAAAAAATAATTATTGTCTATTTGACAGGTGACTTTACATGAACACTTAAGAGTTTTTCAGAACAAAAGTATCACATGTAAAACTAATATGTGAGAGGCTTATTGGGGGTGTTTGTAACTAAAAATCTGTAACTAATATCTACAATATACAAGAAAAATATTCAAATCAATAAAGAGAAGAGGAAAATAGAAAAACAAGCAATTTATACAGAAAAGTAAGTCACTAAAAGAGAATTCTTTGTTCTTTTACAAGACTATTTTTGTCTATTCTGAGTCTGAATTTCTGAATCAATTTTGGTATCACTTGGTCAATTTCTTTAAAGGAGGCAGTTGAGATTTTGATAGAGATTGCATCTTGTTGATATTCAAATTCCCCAACCCATTTATACAGTATCTAGTTTCATCTATTAAGCTTTGTGTCTAGATGTTCCCACGAAGTTTCATGCAGTCAGGGGGGTGCCTTTTGGAAGTGGTCGAATGTAGAGTTTGTGATTGGCTAGCATTGGGGAGGGCAGTGTAAGTGCTATACCCACTCTAGACTGTGTAGCCTACGTACAGTATAAGGGAGGGAGAGAGGCTTGATCCTCTCCTTTTGCCCCTTATGGCTCTTGTTGCTTTGATATCTCTGCTGCTATGCTGTGATAAATGGTTGCTCCTCTGCCATATGCTGGTCTACTTTGGAGCCAGTGGCATTAGGACTGAAACCTACACCAAGTGTGAGATCAATAAATCTTTCCTTCCTTAATTTTGGGTGTCAGGTCCCAGCAATGAGAAAAAAGTAACCAAGACAGAATTTGGTACCAAGAATGGCATCATTGCGGTGACTATACCTTACCATGTTGTTCAAGAGCCTATGAAGGAGCTGGGGTAATAGTTCTGTGGTTTAAGCACCTGCTTTGCAAATGCAAGGATGCAAGTTCAATCCCCAGAACTACATGCTATGCTGACCTCAGAATTCCAAACACACTGGCCACCAAAACTGGGCATGGTGGTCTACACTTATAATCCCAGCACTGGGGAGGCTGAGACAGGAGGATCACTGCAAGTCTGAACTGCATGGTAAGATGTTGTATCACATCAATAAATAAAAGATTTTGAAAGTTTTAAGAACAGCCTGTGAAAATGGCTTATGGGAAGAGTTTGGAAAGGTTCAGAGTAGTCACTTGAAAAAGTAGTGCTAGAAAGCCCTAGGCTATTCTACATGGGATATTCTGTTCTGAGCTCAGAACACAAGAAGTGGATAGGAATCCTGCCAGTAAAGGGCAGGTTCAGGAGATTTCTGCTGTGAAGAACAACTGCCTCAGCTGATGAACTCCAGATAATGTGTATTGTGGTTTGGCAGAAAGTTAGCCTTCATTTTGCTCCTGTCCAGAGACTTTACCTGAGACTGCAATTAAAGGTGACTAATTAATCTGGAAGAAAAAAATTTCAAGGCAGTAAAATGCTGAGGTGGTGGAATGGCTCTTGTTAGAGGCTTTTAGCCAACTTCATGTGGAAAATCAAGAGCAAAGAGTCCAGCAGAGTGATTTAAAATGTGAGTTTGGGCAGAAGGGAAGCTCCAGTAAAGTTTTAAACTGCAAAGATAGATCTTGATTGGTGAGAAATAACAGTAGAATACAAAAGATGGCCTGAGGGCATCCCAAGAAGCTGAGAGGAAGTCTTCCCCCTTTGCAGCCTGAAAAACTACAAAAGCCAGAGACATTGCTTTCAAGAGAGAGCCCCAGAGTACCATATCCCAGAATGATGGCAGCCACACCATGTGCCAGACTGGTGGTGGCCTAGAGAATTCATCTCTCTGAGTAGGCTTTAGGGTGCTCCATGACTGAGGTACTCCATCCCTTCAGCCTAGAGAGAGGCAAACCTGGCTATGGCTTCAGCTGGTAGCCGACCTTGGCCACCAAGGTCTAGTTTTAGGAACATATACAATGCAAGAATTGTAGGGTTAAGAAGGCTTCCACTCTGATTTCAGAAGGTGTGGGAAGCCAGACAGTGTGTCCCTGAGAAGGTAGTGTGTGCATCTGTGTGAAGCTAAAGGTGCAGTGGAGAAGCCAGGAGTTTGGAGAAGTCAGGTACATGGATCATCTAAAAAAAAAAAGCCTGCAAGGAGGGAGGGAACAAAGCCAGCCCAAGAGAGAAGCCATGGAAGCTACAACCAGTGATAGTGCTGTAGGGGTGAGGCCATGCAAGTCCTTTGGAGCTCATAACTTACCACAGATTGTTTTGGATATTCCACATGAAACTACAAGTCTTAATGTTTGCCATGCTGGTTGTTGGACTTGTTTTGGTTCCGTTCTTTTGTATCCCCATTTGTAACTTTTGCAATGGAAATGTCTATTTTGCACCATTGAATGTTGGAAATGTTTACTTTCTTTTCACTTTTACAGGGCCTTGTTTCTATGAGTTTGCTTTACATCTTGGAGGAGACTTGGGATTTGGACTTTTCAGCAAAGCTGAAGCCATTAGGACTTTGGCAACTCCAAGAGATGGATTAATGCCTTTTATATAAAGGGTGTGCATGAGTCTTTGGGTGAGCAGGGGTGAAATATCATGGTTTATGTCTGGATGTCCCCAAAGCCTCATATCCATGGGGCAGATGTTTTGGAGAGGGGTGAATCTAAAGTTTGTGATTGGTTCGTTGCCTTTTACTGGCATTGGCGGTGTGAGTGCTCCACTCACTCTAGGCTGGGTAGCCTGCATACACTATAATGGAGTGAAAAAGGCTTGATCCTCCCCTTTTGCCCCTTTTGGCTCTTACTGCTTTTGCTCCCTTGAACTGTTGCTCTCTGCCGTGTGGCACCTTGCCTTGGAGCCAACAGCTCATAGACTGAAGCCTTCACACACTGTGAGATAAATAAACCTTTCGGTCCTTAATTTTGGGTGTCAGATATTTTGGTACAGCAGTGAAAGAAAAGTAACTAAGACACCATCTATTTAAGTCTTCTTTAAGTTCTTTCAGTGTGAAAGCTTCATATTTCTTTGTTCACTTTATTCTTCAGTATTTTATCCTTTTTGGACTGTTGTAAATGGAATTGTTTTTTCAAGTTCACTTTTATGTTGTTCATTACTAGTGTATGGAAATATAACTAATTGGGCTGGGGAGATAGCTTGGCAGTCTAAGTGCCTGCCTCGCAAGCGCAGGGACTTGGGTTTGTGTCATGGTACTGCGTGACACGCCCCATGCTGTGCTGGCTACTGAACCCCAGGCATGGTGGCGCACACTTGTAATCCCAATGCTGGGGAGGCTGAGACAAGAGAATCTAAGTTTCATAACAAGACCATATACCAAATAAGTAAATAAATTTTAAAAAGTATAAAAGAAGAAAGGGCCAGACAAATAGCTCAACAGATTAAAGTGTCTGCTTAGGCAAATTCAGGGGCAGGGCATTCAAACCCCTGGCCTGCCACACAGGCCCCACCCCCAGGGCGCACTGAGCTAGCAATTGAAACTGGGCCTAGTGGTGCATGCCTGTGGTCTCAGCTCTTGAGAGGCTGGCAATGAGCAGATCACTATGAGTCCAATCTAGCAGTAAGATCCTGTACACCCTGTCCTAAATAAAAATAAAATAAAGTAAAATAAGACGAAATACAACAATTGAGCTTTGGACATTGATCTTCTATCCTATACTTGACTGAACTCATTTATTTTCTCTAATATTTTGTTATGTATTCATTATGATTTTCTTTATACAAGATCATATCATCTTCTAATCAACTTAGCTTATTTTTCTTTCTAATGTGGATACCTTTTATTTATTTTCCTTGATTAACTGCTATGTCTAAAGCCTCTGATACAAGGTTCACTGGAAGTAGCAGGAGATGATATACTTTTGTTTCTTAAGAAAACCTGCTTGGTTGTTTGTCACTATCATTTTGAGCTGAGTGTGGTGATGTACACCTGTAATCCCAGCACTTGGGAGGCTGTGGCAGGAAGATCACTGGAAGTATTAGGCAAGTCTGGGCTACAGAGTGAGTTCAAGGCCAGCCTGAACTACATGGTTAAACTCTGTCTGAAAAAAGACCCAAAAAAAGTATAATTTCTCAGTATTTCATAAACATCCCCCATTACATTGAGGAAATTCTTTTCTATTCCTAGCTTGCTTGCTTTATCTTCACCTATGAAGATACATGACCATGTGTTTTCTGTCCTTCATTCTATTAATAAAATGTATGAAATTGATTTTTATATGTTAACCTAACTTTGCTCTCCTGGATTAAATTATACTTGGTCATGTTGTATCATCTTTTTTGTATATTGCTGGATTTAGTTTGATAATATTTTGTTGGGATATTCACATTTATATTCATTTGAGATATTTTACTGAAACATATCTCTTAAAATTTAAACATTCATTTCTTTCTTTCTGTTTTTGTATTTTAGTACAGGGTCTACAGTGTCTTACTACATAGATCGGGCTCATAGTGATCCTCCTGTTTTCAGCCTCCCAAGCACTGGGATTACAGGCTAACACCACCATGCTCAATCTCAGCACACTCCAAGGGTGAGGGCGGCATGGCAAGCTGGGGATCAAACCCTGGTCACTGCACCTGCCTAAACAGACACTTTAGTCTGCTGAGCTATCTGCTTGGCCCTCTTTTTTTTAAATCACATCTCACATTTCTTTCAACAAGGGTCCGAGAGTCATACTTTCAGCCTTTGTTGATTGGAAAATGTGTTTTTCCTCACTTTTGTGTTAGAATTTATATACACATGAATTTCTAATTGGAATGTTATTCCTTTGTCTTCCTCCTACCATTGTTAATGTAAAGCCTCTTCTCTTGCTAATTGTGCTCTTTAGAACTCTGTTTAATTTAGTAGCTGTTCAGGCACTTTCTCTTTATCCTTGCTGTTCTTCCTTTCCTTGCAATATGCTTAAAGATGTATATAATTGCACTAACGTTGTTCAGTCTCCAAGTGTGCTTTAGTCTGAAGAATCACATCTCTCATCAATTACAGAAATTTTTAACCATGTTTCCTTAAATACCTCTTTAACTCCTCGTCTTTTTGTTGTATGGAATTCACCTTATGCCAGTGCAGTTTTCAATCTGTCACTACTTATTTTTTTTTTGTATTTTAGGCAAAGATCTAAAGAGTGTTCACTACTAGATTGGACTCGTAGTGATCCACCTGCTTATAGCCTCCCAAGAGCTGGGATTAACTATGCCCAGCTTCAATTGCCATCTCAACATGACCCAAGGGGCAGGGCTGGCACACAGGCCCGGGGATTGAACTCTTGGCCCCTGCGCCTGCTTGCAGGTGCTTTAATCTACTGAGCTATTTGGCCAGCCCTTGTCTGTCACTACTTAACTGTTCTTTCATATTTGATATCAGTGTCTACATGCTACATTTTGCATGCATCTTTCAAGATTGTTTTCTAGTTCATGAATTCTGTATTTAAATGTGTTTAGCATTTGGTTTGTTCTATTGTCTTTGGCTCTGGTTAGTATATCTTTCATTCTGTTTTGTTTCCTTGCCTATCTGCCTTTCTTCCTTTATAATTTCTTTTTTTAATGAAAATTTATTTTTCTACCCATCATGTTACTTACAATGAAGTCTTTTTATAAATCTTTAAATCTATTTTAATTTCATCAGGAGTGAATAGCATTCAGTTTTGTGATTTTATCAAGTGCCTTCCTTAGCACACAATTTGTTCACTACCTTTTGGAAGCTTAGTTTGCAAATCATTTTGAGTCTTCTGAGAGTTTCCACTCTCTCCTCTTACTGCTTTCTAGAAGGTTGTGTTTTTGTTTTGTTTTAGAGCTGGAATCTCATTATGTAGTACTCATGGGCCTGGAATTCTGGACTCAAGTGATCCTCCTACCTCAGTTTCCAGAATATCTGGGACTATAGGCATGAGTTACCATGCCTACTACTTACCAACAGGTTTGTACCCCCTTAGACTCCAGGCTGGTGGTACAGAACAGGCATTATTTGGAGCTTCCAGGTGGAGCCTTGTGAGGTAGAGTCAGAGTTTTCATAGAGCCTGTCAGTAAGTCTTGTACCAAAGCTACGTTTGTCCTCTCTTCCCTCAGAGGTTGCCTGTGGACTAGAACCTATAGCCACAGGCCCAGGTGGCAGGGAGCACTACTTAACTATCACTACTTAACTGCACATCCTTCCAACTATTTATCCTCCTTGGTCACCTTTCATCCTGCTTTCCCAAGAAATAGAACAGAAGGCACCTGGTGCCTCTTTCTAAAAAGTGGCAGCATTTGATGCTACCCCACTACCAATGTCATGTTCATCAGGTACAGTGGGGCTTCAATGAAGAACAAGAAGCAGACAGTCTGCCCAAATGGGGAACATTTGGAGTCAGACTCTTAAAGCCAAGAAGGAATTTTACTTGAAAATGAAAGCCAGGTGTGGTGCAGAATCCTGGTATTCAAGCACTAGGATGGCTGAGTGAGGCAGGAGGATTACCAGGATTTCAAGACCAACCCTAACTACAGAGTGAGACCCTGTCTTGAAAGAAAGAAAGAAAGAAGAAAAGAAAGAAAGAAAGAAAGAAAGAAAGAAAGAAAGAAAGAAAGAAGGAAGGAAGGAAGGAAGGAAAGAAGGAAGGAAGGAGAAAGAAAGAAAGAAAGAAAGAAAGAAAGAAAGAAAGAAAGAAAGAAAGAAAGAAAGAAAGAAAGAGAGAGAGAGAAAGAAAGAAAGAAAGAAAGAAAAGAAAATGAATCTGATTTTCTTTTGTCTTGTTCGACCACAAAAGATACACAAAGATTTTTGCTATCACCGCTTTTCTTTAGCAGATAGATCAAGGATTCAATAAAGAAACCTACTTAAAAGAATGTCAGTGGCTTCTGAATCTTCTAATCTATTCCACTGATCCTCAGGTCTGTTTCATTGCCAGTACCATGCTGATTTTATCACAATAGCCTTGTAGTATAATTTCAAGTCAGGAATTATGATGCTTCCTGCCTTGTCTTTGTTGCCCTGGATTGCCTTTGCTATTCAATGTCATTTCTGGTTCCAAATAAATTTTAGGAATGATTTCTCTAGGTCTGGGAGGTATGTGGTGGCAGTTTGAAAGGAACTGTGTTAAATCTGTACAGCAATTTTGAGAGTATGGCCATCTCCACAATGTTGGTTCTTCCTATCCATGAGCAGGGAATATCTTTCCATTTTCTGAAATCTTCTACAATCTTTTTTCAGAGTACTGCAAATTTCCCTGAAAAGATCTTTGACTTCTTTAGTTAGATGAATTCCAAGGTATTTCATTTTCTATGGTGCTATTGTAAAAGGTTTTGTTTCTCTAATTTCCTTCTCAGTGTGTTTATCTGTGTAGAGGAATGCTATTGACTTTGGGGTATTCACTCTGTATCCTGCTATGCTAATGAATTTCTGTATCAGTTCTAGTAGCTTCTTGTTGGGGTTTTAGGGTCTTTCAAGTAAAGTATCATGTTGGGGTTTTTTGTTGTTGTTTTTCTTTTTTGCAGAACTGGGGACTGAACTCAGGCCCTTGCGATTGCCAGGGAAGTGCTTATTCCACTGAGCCTGTCGCCATCATGTTGGTCTTAATCACCCAGTAGAAAAGTGTAAAAGCAAAGTATAAAAACTAAAGCCATATTAATATGCTGAGCTTTAAAGCCTCAAGTCAACAACTTCTGACATTGCTAGTCTTATGGAAAATCCTCCGGAGGATTATGAGCTACTGGACTATGTTGGAATGTTTTGCTGAATTTAAGTACCTATAATAATTAAATGGCAATGGAATACCCTTCTCTGACAAAACTAAACACAAAAGGGGACACAAATGAGCAACCATTTTGTAGCTGTATATTCAAAATAGTTAGGATAGGTATACAGCACATTCTCCTAATTCAATGAATAGAAACATTTATTCTAATAGTGTTTGTGGGCAGGATATCATGTGTGCATCTTGTAAAATGAATAACCACTAAGACACCAATATGCAAGGTATTAATTATTGAAACTGTCCTACTAATTGGCTTGGAAACTGTCTCATTGCTATTTGTTTCTCAATAAAATTATCAAACAAAAGAATGTCAGAATGTGAGAAAATGGGGCCAGGGAGATGGCTCAGTGCAATAAACATATCCCTGGCCGGGGCAAGGTCCTGAGTTCAATCCCCAGTCACACCAAAAAAAGAATGTGAGAAAATATCCTGGGACCAAAAGAGGGACCAGAATAAAGAAAGAGGGGCAGGGAGAAAGTGCGAGAAGGGAAGAGACAAACATAAAAATCCAATAGGAAGATAGAGGTAGGAAGAGAGGAGAGACTGAGGCAAACAGAAGCAGAGAGTGGAAGCCAAGGCAGGGTTGGAGAAGAAAAAGTTAACAGGAAAAAATAGAGACAATATGAGAGACAGCCTAAGGCAGAAAAAGTGTGAAAAACATGTTGTAACTACAGTGAAGTGATTCAGTTTTCTTGCTTTTAAAAAAGAAAATGTAGCCACAGCTGTTTCAGTAGATGTGGGTTATCTGCTAAGTCTGTTATAACCCAGAGGAAGAAAGCATAAAGACGACTCATCCTCTCATCGCGGGAATGAGCTGTGCACGCCTGGCTCGAAGGCTGCCTCTCTGCCCTGGCTGCTACTTGCCTGCCTCGGGTCACTTCTAACAGCCAGGCTGATTTGATAGTCTGTTCAATAACCCATTCATCCACAGCCTTATATTAGTTTTCATCCCAAGTAGCACTAATTGCCCTTCGGCGGAGAGCGTGTGTAAGGCATTGATGGATGACACTGACGTGTGTTGCCACTCAGCAACAGCAGCCGTGACTTGCTTGATGTGCGCTGCCCTCCCTGCGTGGCAGTCGAGGTTAGTCAGACCTGATGCCCACAGGAAAAGTGAGCCCTCATCAGCAAACTAGTAGTTGGGTTAATGGTATGAACCACTAAAATTAACCCCATCCTAATGACTGATTTTTCCTCTTGGACCAGCATAGGAAGCTGTGCTCCAGGGACCAGTATTTGCTCTTCTCCAAGAGGGTTTCTGTTTCTCCAAACCTTGTCTTTGCTTGGGCTTCCTCAGAGGCAGAATCTGAAAGTCAGGATGTGTGAAGGGATCCATTACAAAGCCAGCTTCCGCTATGGACAACTAGAGTTTAATCCTGCAGGAAAACTAAGGATTGCTTCATTTACTGAGTTCATTTGAGACTAGCATTCCACTTGTAAGGTCTCTTAAACTCATTTACATTTGGGATACACCTTAATTAGTCCTTGCAACTCAATCTGATAATACAACTAGCCAAACAGATACTTAATCTATCCTAAGTCAAAGCATTTATCAAGTGGTAATCAATAGATCTTACTGGCCTTCCTCACAGGGATAAAATGGGGTACAAAATCAAAATACAACAACATACTTGAGGAGACAACAAACATTTCCCTTAAGGGCCAGATAGTAAACATCTTTGGCTTTTCTGGCCAAGTGGTTGCAGGCTCTGATACTGTAGATTAAAAGATCTAGACAGTGTAAACCAATGAGCATGGTGATGTTCCAATGAGCTTGATTTATAAAGTAAGGTAGTGGGGTATATTCACCTTAGTAGCAATGGGAAATCTTAAACAGGTACCCCCCAGTCAGTGCCACTAGAGTACTATTCTTTTGGATCAACAAGGGGACAGTTTTAACCATCACTCAGTGCCTCGGAACAACATGGGCACAGGTGGCATTACTAAGAAGCTTCTGGGTTTCATGGGTTCCTTCAAGGCCCTGGAAGGACATTAGCAATGATTCATGTGGTTGTATTTTTCTGTCAAATTCACAAATACAAGCATTTAACTACAGTTGATTATGGCCAGTGTCTTTTTCATTCTGCCTCACCTTTGGCTTTCCCTGATCTTCCCCTTTGAAGGAACACCACAATCTATCACAAGTCATTCCAAACTATTTTTGATGACAGTATTTATTGCTATGTGGTCTTTGAAGTTATGGTCTATTGGTACTTCTTTTGCAGACAGCATTCTGAGGGGCAAGAATTAGTATAATTAAATGGTTATTCACTATAGCTTTTCATTACCTTTTGGCCAGAGCACTGTTAGGAAGGCTTCTTCTGTTAACCATGATAACTTCTAATTCAAGAATGAGTGGATACATGGCTGACACAGACAAAGGATCTACAAACTGGCACGGAGTCTCAGGATAAATCCTGAGGGGATTTGACTGACCTTAATTAGATGCAAAAGCTACAATTCTTGTTATATATGACTTGCTTTATCTTGGTCTTAACCATCCAGCAGAAAAGTATAAAAATGAAGTATAAGAAGTAAAGCCATATTATTATGCAGAGCTGTAAAAGACTCAAATCAAGAACTTCTGACATTGTCAGGCATACGGAAACCCAATACTATTATGGACTATTGGACTATATTGTAATATTTTGCTGAATTCACACACCTATAATATTTAAATGACAAAATTTAACAAAGAGGGATAAAATTGAATGACCATTTTGTATCTGTAGATTCAAAATAGTTAAAATAGATATACAGTCATATTCTCTTAATTCAATGAGTAGAGGGACCTGTTCTAATAGTGTTTGTAAATAGAATATCATGTCTGCATCTTGTGAAACATATAACCACTAAGAAAACAATATGCAATGTATTAATTATTGAAACTGCCCTGCTAATTTGATTTGAAACCATCTCATTGCTATTTGTTTCTCAATAAAATTATGGAAAAAAAGAATGAGTGGATAAATGTAAACCAGCAAGAGGCATTGTCAAATTATTTGAGGATGTTGATTATGCAAGCCTAGAGAAACAGCTCAGGAAAGTCCAAGAAAAATTTTCATTATGAAGATTTGGAAACTGACAAAGTCCTCTTTAGCCTTTTATAGGTTTATGCTCATCCCTGAACACATTTGAACCCTATAATGTGGTAACCCCATGCACCTAATCACCTAATACCAGTATCAATAAATGACTCCTGATTGTGTTTATCTGAGTGTGGATATATATATATATATATATATATATAAACATAGCTTATACTATGTTGACATCCATGTAAAACTATAATATGAATTATATATATATATACATATATATATACATATATATGTGTATATATATATATAATGATTTCTATGTGAAATTTGCAACTTTTGTTTCTGCTTCTAGCAGCATCAGATGAAGCTAAAAACAACTGAAATATAAAAATCTCATAAAGCAACCTATAATTGACTTTTTTGACTGCCCTACATGCAGATTGTACACAAAGTGTGGTTTTTCTTGGTTTCCACGTTGTCTTAGAAATTGTACTCAGTTCATCTATGCTTCTGTTAATGGTCTCCAACTAAAGACCCCAAAAGAACATCTACAGTCAAACAAAGTTGGCTTTACTGATTTTCTAGAATGAGAGTGAATTAACATGTTGGGGAGACCACAGAACATAGTGATAAAGAGACATTAGAGAAGATGTATTATGGTAAACTTATAGGCAGTTTGTGGGAAGACTCAGGAACAGGGACCTAAGTCTGGATTAGATGCTGACAGAAAGATGGGGATAATCCTATGACTGAGTACCTCAATGCATTTTATCTAAAGGTGGGAAGACTACTATAAGTACAAAGCTGCCATCAGTGAAGCAGCAGCACTAACATTTATCAATCAAGATAGAGAGCTGTTTGATTGCTTTCGTGGTTTGAACAATATTCATGTGTTTGTTTATGTTCAGACACGATTCCAGTGGTCTTATTTTCTCTTGATCTATTACTATCCCAGAGTGGCCTTGTCTGATGTTGGTTGTTATTCTTTTGAGATTTACATTTAACAGAAAAAAAAAGTGTCCTAAAAGTGAATTGTGGGTCAGCAGCATCAAGGCTTAGCTGAAAGGGCCAGGTCAGTTTCTAGATACTAGGGATGCTTTAACTTTTTCAATTTTCTTATCCTCCTACTGATGTTTCTGAGCCTTTCCTTTTAGATGACTAAGTTCCCATGTGCACCTCTCTTACATGTAGAGTCTCAGGCCTTCCAAAATACCTTCCATGTTGCAGTAGCAAACAGATTCTATATCTCTCCTGCTTTGCTTTGGTGTTCACTTCCTCAGAACATAAAAACAATTCCATCTAGAATAGACCAAAAGATAATAGCATTCCAGGAGACAAAGGAATGAAAAGTAAGCTTCATGACAAGTGGAAACCTGAAAGGTACTACTTCGAAGGTTACACAAATAGCATGCCATAGTAATCAATAAAGAATGTGTAGATGAATCTATGCCCAGTCAGTGAGCATAGCTGAGTGGTCAGGGAAAGTGTGGAAAATAGCTTAGGACAGTTCTCCAAATTCACTTCCTGGCTTGGAAAGTCCTGTTTGACTGGCTTATCCTTTTATTTCATCTTCAGCTCCATTTCCTCTCCTGTCCTTTTAGTTTCTTACTTCACTACTACATCTCCAGAGCAACACGGACTGCTTTCCTCTGAAGCCAAAGCCTCCAAATGCCCTTCTGTGCTAGAAAAGAAAGACTTTGACCCAGGCACACATGTTTGATGCTTTCTGGACTGAGAAGAGTCAGTGTCTCCATCTTGATGCTCTCAAAGGCAAAATGAAGCAATCTGTCAGTGGGATTTGGGCTTGTTTTTCAGACAATGCAATTTTTCTTCTTGCCCAATCGCATCAGGTCTATATTGTTTCCTTTGCAAGGAAAATATTTGTCAGAACAGAAAGCTATCCACTTGTTATAATTTCTCTTATTATTTATTAATTTGCAAGTTCAACATCTTCATATAAATGAAATAATGTAATATGTATTCTTTGTGTCTTGCTGTCTTTAGTTTGTGAAATTTATCCATGCTATTTCTTGTATATAGTTTGTTACATTTTATAAGAGTATTATTCTATTCTGTGACTGAATCATAATTTTTATATAATCTTCTGATAAATATTTACAGTGTTTCTGATTTGGTGTTATAATAGATAAAGTTGTTATAAATATTTCTATACAAGGCTTTTGCTGCACATATCTTTTGATTTTCCTTAAGAAATGCCTAGAAGTATAGCTATGATGGAGATCTAAAATATCCCTCAAGTCTCATTTGCTTGGAAGGTGGTCAGATCATTGGAGTGCTGTGGTGATTCATCCTTTAATGAATTGAGTAGCAGAAGGTACTGATGGGAGGTGGGGGCTGGTTGGAGGAGAGTCACAGACATGTGACCTGGAAGGGTGTATTCTTGTCCCCAGCTCTGTTCTTTTTGCTCTGTTTCTTGGGTGCTGTGGGTTGAGCAGCTTTCTCCAACATGTGCCTCTCCATGCTGTTTTACATTGGAGCCAACCAACCGTGGACTAAATCCTCTGAAGCACACCAAAAAAGAAAAAAAAAAAACTTTTCCTTTAAGTGATAATTGTTGGGTAGCAGCACCCCACCACAGGAAGGTAACTTGATTATTGTTAAGAACTTCCATTAATCAAAAGACACATTTAGGATAGAAAAAGTGGCAATACAAACATGGAAGATCACTTTTACCAAAAAAAAAAAAAAAATAAGCCCTCATATCCAGAATAAGCAGAGAACTCCCACAAAAAATATGAAAAAGAAAATAAATTTAGAAATGGGAAAAAGACTTGAACAGGTACTTTACAAAAACAGAATATCCAAATGTTCCAATTAGCTCATTAAAAGATATATAACTTCTCTGGTCATCAGGAAAAGGTAAAATTAAACCACAATGAGCAGAATGGCTAGAATTAGTAAGACTGACAATAATACATATTAGCAAAAATGTGGAGTAATTGGAATGTTCATGTGTACTATTGATGGGAGTATAAATTGGTAAGGCTATGGAGAAACAGAAATAGTACCTAGTTAAACTAAACAAGTACCTACTTAAGATAAATATGACTGAGCAACTCAATTACCAGGTATACACACAAGAAAAGTGATTGTATTCATATTCTGAAAGCATATGCAAATTTATCATACTATCTGTATTCATAATGGACCAATATATGAATTGTGTAAATTCACATAATAGAATACTCCACTGTGACCAAAAAAGAATTAACCACAACGTACATGATGTGAGTGGCTGTTGTGGCTTAATGATGTGTGAAAGAAGCTACACCCAAAATAATATATACTACAGAATTTCTCTTATATCATGTTCACTCAGTATTGACAACCATCAATAATATTATCACTATTGTCATCATAATTATCTCTCTCAAGAGGGTACTGACAACAAAAGAGGCATGAGGTGACCTTCCAGGGTACTCAAAATATACTGTATCATTCTATGGCAAGTAAAAATTTATTAAGTTGTACAAACTTGATTAGTGTACTTTAGAATACATAATTTTTCAAAACCCAGTAGAGATTACAATACACATATTTAAGAATTAAAAAGCTTGTAGCAAATAATCAGTCTCCTAAAATACATAAAATTCCGAATGATTAAGTGTTATAATTCCCTCCTCAAAGTAACAATTATTTGTTCTTTTCTTAAATTGAGATGGAAAATATCCCAAATGGATGTTGGTGTGTAAACCATTGCCCAGAGACCTGGTTCTTGGGATCTTTTCAAGATGGCTTATTAGCTCC
Organism: Ctenomys sociabilis; assembly: GCA_004027165.1. NCBI lineage: Eukaryota > Metazoa > Chordata > Mammalia > Rodentia > Ctenomyidae > Ctenomys > Ctenomys sociabilis. The sequence continues at coordinate 4,288 of PVKA01008249.1, read as the reverse complement.
AATATGTCATGACCTCATTTGAAAAGATTAGAAGCTCTTGTGTATCATTAACATTCCAATATTAGATTATAATCCCCAAATTAACTCATACTTTTCTGGTCACTTGGTTCCACCAATATAAATTTGGACAAAATTGCATTATAAACCACACTTATGAGCTGTATCCACAATATTGAGATGCCAACCCTGACAAAAAATGGCAACCTGAGTAGCACTCTGGTCACATTGATAGCAGTAATACTATGGGGATCCAGGCAAGTGTGTGTGTGTGTGTGTGTGTGTGTGTGTGTGTGTGTGTGTCTCCATTGTCTGACCTAAGGCTTTCTTTTATATTTTTTTCTTTTATAATTAATGTTTCACAATTAATTTTTTTTTGGTTGCTCAAGTTGAAACAGGAATAAAAACAACCTTCATAACTTTACTCAATTTTTGTTCATATCATTACCTACAATTTCCCTTCCAGTATATTAACAAGTAATGAAAAATGAACATACTCTGGTTAGGGTATGATGTGATGGGTGAAGAGGAAGGAGCAAAATCTTATTGGAGTAGCAAAAAGCCCTTTTGATAGACTAAAATGCTAACAAGAGGATTATGATTTATAAATTACAATAACACTCATATTTAGCAACTCCACCAGAGTATTCACATGAGACGAGTAAGTTTCTTTTTTTTTCATAAAGGAAAGGCTAAGAGAAAATAAATTTCACATGTGTAATGAAGTTTCAAAATGGCTTTTTAAAAATGTAAATTGTCCTTCTCTTGTCACTATGGTAGCCAATTCTGCTCATATTCAGGTATTCATTCAAGTTTACCATGCAAATCTTTCTTTTGGAGTAGATATGGTAATAAAGAGAACAGATTTCATATATACTCATTAAGCGCAGGTATTTGTGTAGAAGAATATAGAATCTAGTGATGAAATAGTCATTAGTTAGGAAGAAATATGTCTGCATTTGGGAACTATGTTTTCTTTTTTTTTTTTTTTTTTTTTTTTTTTTTTTTTTTTTACGGAACCGGGGATTGAACTCAGGCCCTTGCACTTGCCAGGGAAGCCCTTATTCCACTGAGCCATCTCCCCGGCCCCACTATGTTTTCTTTTGATTTCTAAGAGCTGACTTGTTCTCCTTGAGATGCCTGACTACAGAAGACAATATCAGTATGATTTTCTGAGTTGCAAAATTTAAGGGTGAATTATTTTCCATGAGAATCATATCCACGTCTGCAGGCCTTTCAAATGGAATGGTCAGCCATACGCAGAGGGCCTCAATTTTGGTTATTCTACCATGGACATATTAAATGGTCCCTCTCTTATCTGGTGAAATTCGTAGAGGTAAGGCTGCCACTCTTCCTGAGAGAGTGCATTAGCCAACTTTCTTGTTGCTGGACAGAATACTTGACAGCCACAGCATAAAGGAGAAGAGATTGAATTTGGTTCATTGTTTCAGGACAATTAGTCCATGGTTAGTTGGCTGCAAGGAAGAAACATCATGGTGAAGGGCCTGGTAGAGCAAAGCCTCTCAGTTTATGGTAGCCAGAGCAAGGAAACAGTGTCAACAAGGAAGGGGCAAGGAAGTACATTATAGTAGTCAAGACCACACCTCCATGACCCATCCAGAAACACTCAGAAGTGTGCCCCACCAATCCCTTGGGGAGCCCCCAAGCCAATCATGTTTAACTATCACATAGAACAATGATGTTGGCCAACTGCCAATTTTACCCAATTGTGTCAAACTGTATTTGCAAAAATGTCTAAATGTAGGAACTTTTTTGTGTTTTTTTTTAGGTAAGGGTCTACAGGGTGTTCAGGGTCTGGCTACTAGATAGGATTTCTAGTGATCTGCCTGTTTATTTACAGCCAATTTACAGCCTCACAAGAGCTAGAATTACAGGAGCAGACCAGCACAGCAGGCCCAGGGATCGAAACCCCTGCCCCTGCACTTGGTTGTAGGAGCTCTAATCCACTGAGCTATTTGTCTGGCCCTTAAAGGTAGGGAACTTTTCTTGTTATATAGGTCTTGCTTTATCTTGGTCCTAACCATCCAGCAAAGAAGTATTAAACCGAAGTATAAGAAGTAAAATCATATTATTATGCTGTAAAAGACTCAAGTCAACAACTTCTAACACTGCCAGACATACAGAAAACCCAATATTATTATGGACTACTAAACTATTTTGGAATATTTTGCTGAATTCACACATCTATAATATTTAATTGATAAAACTAGACAAAAAAGGGGATACAATTGAATGACTTCTATATCTGTAGATTCAAAATAGTTAAGATAGATATACAGCTACATTCTCTTAACTCAACGAATAGAGGGATCTGCTCTAATAGTATGTGTAAATAGAATATCATGTCTGCACCTTGTACAACAATTAACCACTAAAAAACAATATATAACATATTAATTATTAAAACTGTCTCATTACCATTTGTTTCTCAATAAAATTATGGAAAAATACTATTAAAATTAATAAAAGAATTTGGTAAGAAGGATAAAGCAAAAAAAACTAAATCATCCCATATATTGATCATTGTGAATAGTTTTCATCAGATTTCATCAGATTAAATTGTTCTCATTCTCTGTCTTTTTTTGTTGTAAAAAGTTCTCAAGTGATATTTGAAGGAAGATTCATTGAGAACATTCTGGGACATTGATGTCACAAAGTGAGTAGTTTTTAAGGTATTATTTTTATTTTGTTTTATGTATTTAGTGCAGTGTCCACAGGATCTCATTACATAGATCGCATAGTGATCCTCCTGTTTTCGGCCTCCCACCATGCCTAAGATCCCCAGGTTTTCTTTCTTATCCTATTTTTCCAGTCTCAATTCACATCTCAAAGCACCCCGTGGGGTGCACCTGGTACCTCATGGCTGGGATGGAATCCTGGCAGGTGCACACTGCCTAAGCAGGTGCTTTAGTCCACTGAGCTATCTGGCCAACCTAAGGTACTAAAAATACTTATGCTACGCTTTATCCAGTTCACAAGTAGAGGAAATTGTATTAACTGAGCTGAGAAAATGATGCATTTTTCTCAGTTGGGAATGCTAAAGCACAAAATAGATATAGACTGCTGTCCACAGTCTCAAGGGTATGTGAATCACCACATCATCTTTATCATGTTAACTTTTGACTCAAGTTCTTCATCCTAGCAGGTTAATGAATTACTAATGGAAGTACCTTTGTGCTGCCTTTAGTGTCTCACCTTCTTAATGTTCTAGCAATCTTCTTAGATCTTAAAACAAAGTGTTGACTGTAACTGGGGGATAGGAGAGCTTAGAACAATCATCTAATCATCAGTCATGATCCATGAAGTTTCCTGTTAAGTCATCCCTTATCTCTGACAAGATCACCACTGGGAGGAGAACATAGTTTTCTACTTTCATCTGTGAGTCAGTCAGCTTTGGAGTCTTGCCAAGAGAAGTGCTGAAAAGCAGGATACAGGTCCAAGTTCTATAATCACCAGGTTTTCTTTCTTGTCCTATTTCCCAAGACTCCAACAAATAATTTTTAGCCTGAGAGACAAAACAAACTTACTTTCCCTTGCTTTTCCAAAATTTTGAATCTAACTGAAAACACACAGAACCTTTTCTTTCTCTCTGATAACAAACAAACATATCACAGAGACCCTACGAAGATAGTTTTTTGGAGAATCAAAGTCAGAAAAGTGTGTGAAGTATTTTTATTTTTCAACCCTTTCCATATACATCACCAAAGAAATGAATACACAGATTCCTATCCAATTGATTAAAGGAGGAGGAAAAATGGAAATCTTAAGATAAAAATGTTATAAATTAACATGTAGAAATAGTACATGATTAATTGATTAATTTTTCTGAATACATTTATAAGCAGCAATAGGGTAGGAGTCACAGAAGCCTTTGATCCATAGAGTTCTGAACTTGGAATATAACAGAGGATCAAGGAATAAGTGAAAAGATTAATAAATGAATGAATGAATGAATGAATGACACTGGATAAATAAAATTTCCTATTTACCCTGTCTTGTACCCCTGGGCAAACTCACTATGTTGTCATTTCTGGTCCATTGCCTCTTTTATACTTTAGAAGAGCCCTCTTATTTATTTATTTATTTATTTTTTCCATTTATTTTTATTTTATTAAAATACAAATGTCAATCAGACAGTTTCAAGACACCTTAACCATACAGAGTCGATGAATTAATACATTGCAAACTTTTCATAACGTTTTGGTACTGTACAAGGTGCATACATGAAATTATATTTACAGGTTTTTTTATAGCTGAATTATATCAAAGA
>PVKA01008248.1:0-73851 GCA_004027165.1 Ctenomys sociabilis | reverse complement strand
CTGGACTGTTGAGAAAAAAATAAATTTACATAGAAAATAATTGGATTAGTATATAGCGCAGAATAATCGCTACATAAATTACTGCTATTATTTCTTATATAGCTACTGAATATGAAATAGTATTTTCTTATATTCCAAAAATACCTCAAATATTTATTCTTAAGGTTTTATGTGTTGAATGTACTCATGCATAGTTTTTGTCAGCACACATTGGTGAATATTATGTGAGGGTTATAAAAGTTGGTGAGGACAGAGTCCACACACTTAAGAAGTTCACAGCAGGATGAAGCAGGTAAACAGCTATGCAGTCATAAATTAAGCCAAACCACAGGAAGTATCCCAAATGAAGTATCCATGAAGCACAGCTGGTGTTGGATAGGCTTCAGGGAGGCAGTGACATTTGATTTTGGTTTTGAAATGTGAATCAGATTTCACCATTAGAGAAGGATGACAGAAGTCATTTCAGGCTAATGAAATAGCAGAAGTAGAGGAAAGAAAGTATTTACACTGAGCTGGGCATGATGGCATATGCCTGCAATCCTTACTACACAGGAGGCTGAGGAATAAAGTTCACTAGCTTGAGGCCAGCCTGGACAACTTAGTGGCAACTTATCTCAAAATTAAAAGACAATTAAAAAGGGTGCTTGTGATTAGTTTTTTGTTTTTTTTTTAATTTGGAATTTAACACTGGTTAGGAAAAATTTTGCTTCTTTCACACTCTATAAAATTATTATGGAACCAAGAACAAAATCCAATCAAGCAAAAATAAACTGCTTAATTTATGAATGGGGCAAAGGTTGTATTTGAATTTTTTCTTTCCTCTTTTTGATGAGGTTAGCTAAGGGCTTAGTGATCATATTTAGTTTTTCAAAGAACCAGCTTTTTGATTCATTAATTCTTTGAACTTTTTCTTCATCTGAATTGAATTAATTTCTGCTCTAATCTTTATGATTTCTTCCTGTCTTTGGGTCTGGGTTTGGTTTGCTCTTCCTTTTCTAGATATTGGAGGTGCAGTATTAGGGTGTTTATTTGTTCCCATTCTGTATGAGGTATATCCATATTAATATGCTGAGCTCTAAAAGGCTCTAGTCAACAACTTCTCTGGATAACCCACTATGATTGTGGACTGGTGAACTGTGCTGGAGTGTTTTGCTAAATTCAAGCACCTGTAATAATTGAATGCCAATAGAATACCCATCTCTGACAGGACTAAACAAAAAAAGGGGATAGCATGGAAGGACCATTCTGTATTTGTATATACAGAGCAGTTAGGGTAAATATGTTGCAGCCACTTTTGCACAATTCTGTGAGAGGAAAGATTTGCATTAATAGTATCTGGACAGGATATCCTATCTGCTTCTTGTACTATGGATAACCACTAGGAAGATAACAACATAGAAAGTATTAGTTATTGAAACTGTGCTATAAATCAGCTTTAGAAATACATAGGTATACAGTTACATTCTCTTAATTCACTGAATAGAGAGAGGCATCTGCTTTAATAGTGTTTGTAAATATAATATCATGTCTGCACCTTGTACAAGAAGTGACTACTAAGAAAACAATATGCAATGTAGCAATGTATTAATTATTGAATCTGTCCTACTAATTTGATTTGAACCTGTCTCACTGATACTTGTTCTTCAATAAAATTATGGAAAAATAAAATGAAATATATATATATATATATATATATATATATATATATATATATATATATGGTAAAATATATATATATATGGGTAAAAGGCTAAGCTTACAAAAAGATGTTCAGCATCATTAATTGCTAGGGAAATACAAATCAAAATCATAATGAAGTATCACTTTAAATGTAGTTGCTATTTTTTATGTATTTAGTACAAGGTGTACAAGGTCTCACTACACAGATCAGACTCCTCCTGTTTTCAGCCTCCCAAGTGCTGGGATTACAGGTGCATACCACCACACCCAGTCTCAATTGCCATTTAAGTGCACTCCAGGGGCAGAGCTAGCATGTCATGCTGGGGATGTAACCCCTAGTCCCTGCACTTTGCCTAAGCAGGCACTTTAATCCGCTGAGTTATCTGGCTGGTCCTCTGATGGCTATTTTTAAAATCTTAACACAAATATTGTTGAGAATGTGGAGAAATTAGAACCCATAGGACATTCCTAATGGGAATGCAAAATAGTGCAGCTGCTATGGAAAACAGTATGATGGTTTTCCCCCCAAAATTACAAACACAATTATTGTGTTATCCAGCAACTGTATTCGTGGATATGCTCCTCAAAAAATTGAAGACGGATTTGGGCAGCTGTTTGTGAATCGATGTTCAAAGACTGTTATTCTCAGTAGCCAAAAGATGGGCTCCACTCTAAGACCCATCAATGGATGAGTGGATAAATAAAATGTGTAATATCATTCAAGCTTTAAAAGAAAGGAAGGAAATCCTAGTAAGTGCTACAACCCAGATAATCCTTAAAGTCATCATGCCACATGGAAGGGGCCAGTCACAAGATGAGAAAATACTGTGGCTTCCCATCTATGACATAATGACAGTTGTCAACTCATAGGGACAGACAGTAGAATAGCGGTTGCCAGAGGCTAGGGAAGAAGCACAAAGAGTTATTTTAAGCGAATATGGACTTTGAGTTTGGGAAAATGAAAAATGATCTAGCAATTGATGGTAGTGACATTTGCATGGCAATGAATATACTCACTACCACTGAGCTGTACACTTTAAAGTAGCTCAAATGTCAAGTATTATGTTACGTGTGTTTTGCCACAAGAAAAGAAAGCCCCTTTAGTTAGCATGTGGTCTCCTGCATTGTTCACAGCCTAAAGCAGAGGCTTTCCCCACTGCTGACAGCTAGGAAGTTCAGGGTGGACACCATGTGTCAGAGTTCCCTCCTAGCAAAACATTGCAGTCAGTGTGCAGTACCTTGCAGCCAGCTGATGCTTTATTTTCTTTGTCATTGCTGTGCACACCACCATGAAATGGGGACCTAGCATGAGTGTATATGAGAATCACTTGGTTGGAGTATTTGTTAGACATGCAGAGTCACACAATCATTCCTTCCATTAAACTTGCTTGGTAGGTGTCTCAGCTTCTGCTTTTAGCCACTCTAAAACTAAGTGACGTAAAAGGACTAGTCCTTCTTTTGTGTAGTTTAGAGTTGACTGGATGGGTCTACTGGCCTGGGCTGAGCTTGTCTGGCCATAGCTAGATTCACTCAGCTGCAGTTATTGAATAGTTAACCAGGCACTGGCTTTTCTAGGGTGGCTTCCATTGGATAGCTTGGATCTGCTCAATGGTCTCTCATCCTAGAAAAACTGAGCCTATGGTAGTTTTCATGGTGTGGCACTAGTCTCACCAAGCACAGTGAATCATGTAAGAGAGCACATGGAGATGCACAACAACTTTTCAAGTCTCTGTAATTCTATTTGCTGGCATCCACTGGCCAAAGAAAACCCCATGCCTGAGTTCAGATTGGGGGATGGGTTTGCAGAGGTAAAGGGGAAGACAAAGGAGCATTTGAGCCACTAATGCATAATGTGATGAAATAAAAGCCAGAGAAGTTGCATTTTCCATAAACATCTGTAAGTCATGCTGATGCAAGAGGTCCACTGAGCAGGTTTTCAGAAATCTGATTCTTCTGTCCTTTGACACCAATATTAGAACAGGTACAATGAAGACGCAGACAACTGACAGCTGGGACTGAGCAGCACATACTTTTTTCCTTTAATGGTTTAGGCTGCTTTGTTCTCTCAAAGGCAGAGATTTCAAGTAGAGCTGTGTCTTTTTAAAAAAATTATAACTATTTTATTTTTTAAAAAATCAAATTTTATTTTATTTCATTTTTAACATTCTACTTTATGGATAAAGTTAAAACAAAGTAATAGGAGAACAACAGTTAATGCATTACATGTAGTTATATTTAAAGTATTTGATCAGGATATAAGAATTGGTCATAAAAAATTCTCCAATTGTTACTAGCACAAGCCTTTCTCTTTTAATTAATTAATTAATTAATTAGGTAGAGTGTCTGGTTATGCAGGTCAGACTTATAGTGCTCCCCCTGTCTCAGCCTCCCCAGTTCTGGGATTACAGGTGTGCACCACCATGCCTGGTCTTGGTGGCTGGCTTGGTGCCTGGAGCCAGTGGCCGGAACAGGGATCGAAACTGGGTCCTTGTGCTTGGCAGGCAGTCCTTTAGACTGTTGAACTTATCTCCCTCGTCCAAACCTTCCTTCTCAATGAACTAAGAGACATATATAGTATAACTGTCTTATACTTTTCACTTTTCCATACTGTCCTTTCTCCTTTCACCCGACTTAGTTCATTTTTCTTTTTGAACAATTTCTTTCCATTTAACAATATCTATTGTACATTTTAGAACTTACACATTCAGTTTCTCACAACAGGGAGACAGCAAGATATTTACACATGGGAGTCTTATTTATTTCACTTATGAGTGATCTCAAGTTGCATCTCTTATCTATAAAACTCTCAAGTTTCTGCTTCCTTATGGTTGTATAGTGATCCACTGAATAAAAATATCACTTTTTTTTTTTCATTCTTCAGTTAATGGGCATTTGGGTTCTTTGCAAGATTTAGCCATTATAAATTGCCCTGCTATAAACATGGGTATGCATATATTGCTGTGGTATGATGTTTTTTAATTCTCATGGAAATACCCAGAAGAGGAATATCTGGGTCAAATGGGACCTTTAATTTTAGTTTTCTAAGGAATCTCCCACTGATTTCCAAGGAAAACTGGCCAATTTTCAAAGAGGAAGCAGTTTGTGTTGGCAGATTTTACTGCTTGACTATAGTGTCTTCTGTTTGACTGAAGGCAAAAAAAGATAAGGGAATTTGTATCCCAAGTCTACCCTGTGTGGCTTGATTTAGCCACACTAATTTAGTATAACCTATATTTTAAGATTGCAAATATATAGGCAGTCGTCCTGTTCTAGGACCCAGTAGTGGCCAGATAGACTGACTGGCTGTTTTATTAAGTGCATTATCTGTGTTTGGCTTGATCTACTAGTCTCTTCTGTCAGATTGATTTTAGTTTCAGGGTGTGTGTCCCTCTTCCAGCCTGTCTGTTAGTTGATTTTCTCTGAGTAGCTCTGAAAGAGGCTCCTCCTCTATCTGTCCTATTGTCTCCCCTTGCTATGTCTCTTTTCAATACAAGCCCATGTAGTTATTTACTTAGCACAAAGAACAATGCATTTGGATTAAAGTGGACAAAGTCTTTTTCAATGCAAGTCAGGAGGCACTGTTGGTTTGCTTTGTGTTGCTTGTTACAATCTGTGCTTCTGTGCTGGGAAGCTCATAGTAATGTAAATGAAGCATCAAAGGGGTTTATGAGGCATGTGATAGGATCATAAAGTGGAGGCTATGGCTTGCACAAGACCTTTTTAAGAATAGTAATCCACACAAAGAGAAGATGAACAGGAAAAACAGAAAATATAAGCAACAACTGCAATTGTATTTAAGTAGCTGTCTCAGAAAGATTAGAGATATATAGTTATGGCCAAAGCTCTGCAAAATCAGGAACAGTGACATTATTGTACCTCTGATGCCATCTACGGTGCCCACCACAGGACCAATCTGGTCAACATATACTAATTGAATGGATTTCTGGAATCTACCCTGGATTCTTGTTAAATATGGCAAATAGTGTTCTTTATAGTGTAATTTGGAACCCTTTGCATCAGAATCACCTGGAGCTTATTTTAGAAAATGAGTCAGGCATGGTGGCGCAGGCCTGTAATCCCAGTACTCGGGAGGCTGAGGCAGGAGGATTGTTGTGAGTTCAAGACCAGCCTGAGCTACAAAATGAGCTTAAGGCCAGCCTGAACTGCATAGTGAGACCCTACCTCAAAAAGACCGAAAAAAAAAAAAAAAAGAAAGAAAGAAAGAAAGAAAATGAGGTGCTTGGGTCCCACTTTCTCCTTCCTGTGTTTAACGCCAAGAACCCATAGTTTATACATTTGTGAAATGTGAGAATAGGTGTAGCTGTTCCTGAAGTAATCTTCTCAGGAGGTAGTGGCCCATTCTCTCTGATGAGAGAGAAGTGTAGCATACTGACCTGAGAACCGCCACCTCAAGTTCATGTCTTGTAGTCATTAAGCTTTAGTCCCTGATTTTGCCATTTTTTTACTGTTTTCCTCTGGACAGCAGAATTTAATGCTGCATAATTATCTTCCTTATTTTAATGGATTGAACTGTATTCTGTGTTGTTGTTCGTTGTAATGTCAAAGACTGGATCCAGGGTTTTACACTGTGACACATCCCTAGTGCTCCCATTTTTGTCCAGTGACAGGATTTTGTTGAGTTAAGTTAATTAGACTGGCCTCATGCTTGTGATTTTACTATCACAGCCTCCCAGAGTGATGCAATTACAGGAGAGCCATACCATACCCATCTATGAACTGGATTTTAATCCCAAAAGCAAAGATAGGTTCTTGGGATTCTGTAACATATGCAGTGTGATTAAGAAATAATGATGAATGATTATTTTTCTTATAATTTAGAACACTAGAGGATGTATTGCAATGGGGACCCCTCAAAAACTCTCCTTTGTTATAAATACACTCATCCCCCACTTCTACTGCTTCCAAGAACTGTTCAGGACATCCTCTTTCATGTATGTCTTTAGTTGGGCTGTTGTGGCTGGCTCAAAATCCTGAATCAAAATTAGTAGGATAGTTTCATAGACATTTTGACTTTGGACAAGAGCCAGAAGTCCCACAGTGCCAGATTGGTGAGGGGATGAGGACACACTATGTTTTTATTAGCTTGCATTTCCATTGGATGGCACTTGGGAGCAGCATTCCATATAAATATGAATATATATATATATATATATATATATATATATATATATATATTCACATCTTGCAAAGATAGGACTTCAAGAAATGCTTCATAATGGGGCAAGAATGGTAGAATAGGGGCTGGAGAGTTGGCTCAGTAGAACAAACACTTCCCTGGCAAGTGCAAGGGTCTGCCAAAAAAAAGAATGGTAGAATAAGTGTGATAAAAGTGAGTGGTATAGCATTTTGAGGGGAAATTGATGGAAATGTGTCTTTTAGTATAGCACACTTTAAAAAATTGAACATTCACCATATAGTTCAACCATCACTTGTATCATTAGTTTGTAGAGGTCCTCCATCTCCCCAGTATTTAATACAATATGGATTTACCAGATGCTTGTATTTAGCAACAAAGTAAAGCCACGGAGCTAGAAGTATAAGGAAATGGAGATTTTTTTTTTTAAGATTAGAGACTCTTGTCACATGGTACTGTTATTTTATTAAACTATATTATAGGCAAATTTTGAAGTATCAGAACACTATGGACACTTGTATCCCTGTTGGGAAGAAAAGAAAGTTAGTTTAAGTATGGAAGGAGATTTTTGCAAATGGGAAGATGTTTTGGGGGAGTAGCTCAGGGTTTAACTGAAAAGTAATATCTATCTATCACTCTATCCGTCTATCTATCTATCTATCTATCTATCTATCTATCTATCTATCTATCTATCATCTATTGTCACTCGTGTTTCTGCTTATGCTGTCTTTCACAGATAGCAATTTTCCTTTCCTGCCTCATCTTCTGGACAAGGAAAGTGCTTTCTTTTCCTTTTTTCATTCCTCCTGCAGTCCGGGAAGGGCAAGGTTTCCAGATGAGCATGGAAAGGCTGCAGGGACCCTTACTAGCGTGAACGCACCAAGCCTGCCAAGTTAGAATTGTCTGGCAGACTAGGGAGCCTCATGTGCTCCTAGCAAAGAGGATTCAAAAGCCTTCCCCTGGTGAGCTAATGGTCTAACACTAATGCTGACTTGCTTTCATCCCTCTGTGGGGAGTGCATGCCAAAGTGCTCTCAGCTGTGACATTACCTTCCATGAGCCTTGCAGTGTGGGGCTGTTGCACTCTAATGTCTCTAGTCACTTGCTTTAGTGTCCTTTTGCATTGTTGGTACTTTGTCCAGAATCACGCCTCATGACTTCTCTATTCCTCACATACATGCATCTCACAGTGAAGAACCTATCAGCTATTTCTTGAAACATTTCATTTTTTAAAAGGGTTAACATTTTTAATTTTTCCACACTGAGCAACTTTGCCTACTCTCATATGAACTCAATCAAGAGTGACAGCAACTGCATATAGACAGAAATGAGACCCGTGAGCCATGAGGCCTGCTACTGTGCACGGCCCAGCCCACCAACACTCATCCCCATGAACCTCTGTGTATCTGGTTTTGCTTTTCTTCAGGCTCCCTTCGTTATTTCATCTCAGCAGGTATAACAAGAATCAAGGGTTTTGGATGTTTTGTTGAACAGTTAATAAAATAAAATTTAACCTCTTTAGATTTTATCTCAATTGTGACTGCTTTACCCCATTAATTCATATCCCAGGCACAATTTTCATTTGGAGCCTTTTTATCCTTATCTTTCTTGGGCAAGATTCCTCACTGTGGGGGTTTGAATGAGTGTGGGGCTCGTGGTGCCATTCCAAAATTGTAAGGGTTACATCAGTAAGTCAGTCAGGTGTGGTTCTAATCCTCATAGGCTTTTATAGCCTTGGACAAGCCACTTCAACTTTTATGTGCATCTGTTTCTTCATTTGTAAATTTCTCCCAACCTCATATGTTAGTTTTCAAGACTAAATAGAAAACTCAATTGAACTTGCTTAAAATAATCCTTGGTAACTATCATGAACTCAAATGTCATTACATGTAATTACAATTGTTTACTTACCCTGTCATTGAATAACTGCAAGATGCTACACAGTGTATCTTTAGGAAAGGAGCTGGCAAACCCACTCACAGGTCAAATCCAGCTTGGCCTATGACCTAAAAATGATTTTCACATTTTTAAAAGGTTCATTACAACCAAAACAAAAGTGCTATTTTGGTAGGGATAAATTAATTGAAATTCAAATTTTACATCTAAGTGAAGTTTCATTGGAAGGCAACTGTGTTAGTCATATTTTGCTTACTGTGCCAAAATACTTAAGAAAACCAGCTTAAATGAAGAAAGATTACTTTGGGTTCATGGTTTCAGAGCTGTGGCCCATATTGAGCTGCCTCTATGCTTGTTGACCCATGCTAAGGTAGAAACATCATGTGTGGAGCTGGCATCAGAGGCAAGCTACTCATGTCATGGAAGCCAGGAAGCATAGGAAGCAGAGAGGAAGGGAAAGAGCTTAGAGGAAGGGGCCAGGGACCAGATGTAGTGCCCATGGCTGTACTGAACCTTCTGGAAACTCTACCTCTAAATACATGAGAATTTGAGAGGGTTACATTTTAGAACAACCATGCTCATTGAGTTATGTATATTCTGTGGCTGCTTTTGCTCTACGCCACAGTAGAATTTTGTAGTTGTGACAGATTTCCTATGGTCTTGAAAACCTAAATGTTTACTGATATGTGCATACCTGCTCTAGGACACTTAACTGTGCCTTTGGAATATCGTGGGGATGGGCAGTTCAGGAATAACTTGTAGATGATTGCTATTTCTGAAACTGTGTATGTGTGTGTGTGTGTGTGTGTGTGTGTGTGTGTGTGTGTGTAGAGTGAATTCCAAAGGAAGGAAGTAATCACACAAGCTTATGTAAGAAAAGTGAGATGTGGTATTGTGGCATTTTTTTAGCTAAGGTTCACTTTGTGTTTTTGAGAGAAAAGGATGAGGTTCTCCTTTTTTCTTTACACTATTAGTACATTCTTTATAAGGAGGAAAGAATGAACAATGAACTTCTCTTCTCAAAACAGATTGAGCACCTGCTATGGCAGAATGCAGTGGCTGGGGATCTATCCCCAGTGTGCCATGCTGGCCTCGCCCCCAGGGCGTGCTCAGACAGGGATTGAGACTGGATGTGGTGGCCCACCTATAATCCCAGCTCTTGGATGCTGAAAACAGAAGAATCACTAGGAGTCACATCTACATAGTGAGACCCTGTACACCCTGTAGACCCTGGCCTAATATTCAAATAAATAAGAAATAACAAAATACATTATTTTAGTCTTGAAGACATAGAGGTAGGCAGAGAATGCAGGAACAAAACCCAATCTGCCTGGAAAATGGCGTCAAAGACTGAACAACTGAGATCTCATTCTACTAAAATGTTCTGGCACATCAAAAGAGATCAACAGAGTGAAAAGAAAACCCACAGAATGAGAAAACTTTTAGCTAGCTTTCCCTCAGATGATGGGCTTCTAGTAGAACATATGAAGAATTGAAAAAACTCAGGTTCCCCAATGTCAAAGAACCAATCCAAAAATGGGTATTTGAGATGAATGAATATACTCTTCTCAAATGAATAATGTAAGTGGCAAATAAATATATGAAAAGATGCTCTGCATCATTGCTCATTTGAAAGAAGTAAATTTAAACAACACTGAGATTCCATGTCACCCCAGAAGAAACGGCTGCCATCAAGAAACCAACCAGTAACTAACGCTGTTGAGGCTGTGGGGGAAAAGGAACTCTTTCTTCATGGTTGGTGGGAATGTACACTGTGAAAATCAGTGTAGAGTTTCCTCAAAATCTATGATTCAAGGTCCCTTTTGACCTAGCACTTCCCCTTCTGAGTATTTTCCAAAATGAGTTCAAAACATACCACAGTGATTTATGTATACTTATGTTTATAGCAGCACAATTTCTAATAGGTAAATATTGGAAGCAACACAAGTGCCCATCAATTTAGGAACAGATAAAAGAGATATGGTATTTTTGTGCCATGGAGTACAATCCAGCGATATAGAAGGTTAAACTTGAGGCTTTTATAGGTACATGGATGCAACTTGAGACTATAGTCATAAGTGAAATAAATAAGTCTTACATGTGTAAATATTGTTTTGTTTCCTTAGTATAAGAAACTGAAAGAAGAAATATGATAGAAAAGGTAAAAATAGGCATTGTAAAAGAAAAAAGAAACTTAAAAAATGGGATGGGGAAAGGAGGAAAGAAGAAATGGAAAAGAAAAACCTATCATCTCTCTCTGTCTCTCTCTCTCTTGCTATCTCCTCTCTCTCTCTCTCTCTCTCTCTCTCTCTCTCTCTCTCTCTCTCTCTCTCTCTCTCTCTCTGCACAAGATGGATAAGATAAGGGCCAGCCAGATAGCTCAGCAGACTAAAGTGCCTGCTTAGGCAAAGCACAGTGGTCAGGGTTCGAGCCCCAGTGTGTGGTGCCAGCTCCGCCCCGGGGCACACTGAGACAGCCATTGAGACTGGGTGTGGTGGCGCACACCTGTAATCCCAGCGATTGGGAGACTGAAAACAGGAGGATCACTACAGGTCCTAATTACATAGTGAGATCCTGTAGACCCTGTACTAAATTCATTTTTAGAAAGCTTAAAAAATAAAAGATAACTAAGATAATTACACTACTAATTTCTATTAGTTCATTAAAAAGAATGATTTGTGCATATTTTATTTGATTAATTTCTCATGCCTACTACATTGAAGATAGCAATACACAATATATTAACAATTGTTTATCTCCTATTATGTTTTGAAATTTGGTACCTTTGTTTTTACTGCTTTTTTCTCTTTAAAATAAATAGTTTTATTAGGTGAACTAGGATTCTGAGGTGTTACTAATGAATGTGGCATACAGAGGCAAAGTCTGATCTCAGTTAATAACAGTAACACCCTGTTCTTCCCCAAAAGGCAATTTCTATAAAGTATAAAATCTTAGAATATCAAGAATAGAAGGAGTCTTGGAAATGTGCAGGGATGATATTCATTTTAATATCTCCTTGCTGATGTAGATACAATATCTTGTTTGATGGCAAAATATTGCATAATGAACAAGTCTTACACTGATGTATTCATTCAACATGTTTATTTACTAGAGTTATGTTTGAAAACCTGCAAGATATTGAATTTTATATGCTTTGCAAAATGTGTGGCCATTGAGACACACAAACATTTGCCTAGATTTGAATTGTGGGAGATGGAGTTTGGGGTGATTCTTGCTTAGGAGCTTGAATGTGTGGACTTCTGGCCTTCAGACACACCTTTCATCTGGCCTATAGCTCTGTGGAAATGACTTTTGGGTAGGAGGAGATGTGCATGGCTCATCCACCTCCAGGGAGAAGGTCTGAATTTACCTGAGTGTTGTAGGTACAGCAGTCCAGGTGTATGTCAGGGAGGACACTGAGGCTGGGATAGTGCCACTTCCAGTGGCTTACCAAAGGAACATGGAGGGAGGGAGGGAGGGAGGCTAGAGGGGAGAAGTTAGGACAGATTTTGCCAAAAAGTTCTCATATTCTCTGGCTTGTCTTTATCTTCATGCTGCTGGTACTTTGGGCTTTCCCTGTGGTGGGCTTGTAGGAACAGTGCACTTTTTGACATTTAATTTTCTCTACAAGCAGCAAACCAAACTGGCAGAGGCAGCAAAGACTAAAGGTAGTCCTCTGCGTACAGAAGTGATACTCCAAATTGACCAGGTATGTAAGGCACTAAGCAGTCGTACTTCACAAGCTAATGTTTCCAGTTTGAACCTTCTTTACAGTGCTATCCCACTCTGCTTTTACATTTTAGATATTCTTTTTGTTTACCAGAAAAACGAACAAAACCTCTAGTGTGGATGGTGCCAATTAATAGCTGTGTATATTGAAATTCTACTGTGTAGACTCTAGTGGTAGATTTCCTATTTGATGAGATCAGTTTCGATGTAGGGTAGTAATTTGCCTATCTCAACAAGTTGTTTTAAAGAAGAATCAACAAGAATTTTCAAACTATGGCTTCAGTAGAATATCCAAGCTAGTGCCATCTGTGTTGGGAAAGTGTTTAGCAGGAGAGTAGCAGTAGGCCTGGCTATAGATGTGCACATCATGCAATATAAAAATGTCATTCTAGCTGAGGCCAAGAAGAGCTCCCACTTTGGGGGCGATTGCTTCCTTTGGGCCAGTTGCTATGTGGCTTCTAGGTATCTGCACACCTGATCATGACAGAGTTTTAAATGCTGGGTGCTGGACATGGACATAGCACACAAGGGACATGGTCACTGAGGTGGCATATTGAAGACTCCCAAAGAATCATTCAGCTTCTCAAGCTTAGGGAGAAAGCCTGCATAAGAGGAGACTGTGTGGCAACAGTTCTTTGGCCATATTTAGTTTCTAACTTTACAGTTCAATAACAGGTACAGGCTCAAAGGTGTAAATAAAGCCAGTTGTTTCAGCTCAGTATTGATTTTCATATATAAATTATCAATACAGTCTTGATTTAATAATAAAAATAACAGCTTACAATTTTATGCCTAATGGTGGCAGGAATACAGCTGGCCTGCAAGGGCAGTCTGCTGTTAGGCTGTCTCTTTGTATAGGAAAGTGTATGTCAAAGTCCCAAATGCTGTCAATCTTCTGAGTACTTACTATGTGATGGGCATTGTGCAAAGTGTATAAACATTATTTCACTTAATAGCACTGACAACTTTATAACATGAATAGCTATTTTATGTGCATGTTCTAGATGGGGAAACTGAGGCTCAGACAGTTACTTATCTATGATAGTATCTGGAACATTTAAGAAATTCTTGAAATTGTAAAGCACGTGTGACTGACTTCACACTTTATGTTCTTTGTAGCACATCTGCAAACTTCTCTTGGAAGGGTGTCCAGTAGGCATCATCCTGCAGCTGTGGGAGAGAGCTAGAGAATGAGAGTAACGTGTAAGAAAATAGAGAGGAAGGTGTAAAGGAGAAAAACATGTAAAGAGTCCCTATTTGTTGGCAGACTAGGCAAACTGAATAGAGGAAGTTCTAAGTAGTAGGAATCAATGAGGAGAAAATTAAGGAGAGAAACTGGCTGCTTAACTCAAAACTGGACAGGCCAGCCCTGTCTGGACTTCCGTTAAATGCCTTTTTATCCTGTCTCCCTTCTCGTGGCTGTAGTGAAGCCACTGTTCCACACAAAAAAGCCACATGTTCCTGGAGAAAGGAGTGGGTGTAGAGTTCATTAAGAAGGCTGTATCATCAGTTCTCCCTCTGTCCTAGTTCTGAACATCATCCCATAGAACTGAAGCCACTCTTTCCTAGACTGAGAGATGTTCCTGTGACTGGAAGTGTCACAATGGCTTCATTGAGTATTTTTGTGCATAGAAAATGAGAGGAAAGGTGGATTCCTGGTGACCCACTGTGCCATTGGACTTGGATGGAACACCAGAATGAGTTTTCACCTGTTATTGCTGGTCTTTGAAACAATTATTTCAACAGAAGTTGAGCAACAAGTCTTCTAGGAAGAACAGCTGCTCTGCTCTATTTTTGCCTAGCAAAAGTTTGTTTTGGAATGAAAGTTTACTTGCCTGGGAAAGTGCTACTATGCTACAGCCTCCTCCTAATATGTGAAGCTAAAGAGAAAGTGAGCACCCTTGCTGCATGAGCAACCCACAGACAGCAAGGGAGACAAGTAAAGGGATGCAGGAGACCAGAAAAAAACGCATCATTGGGCTTCAAGCCAGAGACAATGGGCCGCAAAGGTAGTGGGATGCAAACCTTTTGGGATCTGTTACCATCATTGTGCTGCTCGGGTTTAGGTGAAAACAAGAAGCAGATGACATATATGACTGCTGTTGGTTTTGCTTTGTGTTTCTCCTCCATTTGGCTAGTTTTCCATTGGTAATAGCAACAGTGGGAAGGTTTTCTATGACACTATGTAAAGCTATACTCATCATCACCAGCCTTTCACACACACACACACACACACACACACACACACACACACACACACACACACCCATTACGGAACTGATGTCTCTAATTATGTCTTATGCAAGCATTTTGTATTACAGGCAGGCTATATTTATTCAAAAGAGGTGCCAATTAAAATCTATAAACCCCTTAAGGCTCTATAAAATCCCCACCACCCACCTTAGAGCTTAGCATTAATATTTACTCTAGAGAGGAAAACCATCTCATCCTGAATTTATCTGATGGATCACTATTGTTATTGATAAAACACCAAGTCCACATGGTTAATTGGATCCCTTAGGTATCAATGAAAATGCGATTAGCTTTTCACTTGCCAGGTTGGTTGCATAGAGCATCCTAGAACCATCCTTTGTTTCAGATCTTTTGTGGGTATACACATTTAATATGCTCCTTCTCCCTGCTGTGCTGTGAGCCTCACACTTCTCCACATTTCAGGGCAGGCAGTGGAAATTCTTGAGATAATGGTGATCTGCAGCAAACAAAGAGCCTGAGGGAAGTCCATTTCAATCTCTTCCATGCTGGGCAAAGTAGAGGAAGGAAACAACAGCTGCCTGGCACCAAAATACGTCTGATGTGGGGGTTTGACTTTTGGAAGTTGACTGTATAATCCCTCAGAGGGCATGCATGCCACGTTCACTTTTCAAATGAAAGACGTTAAATTTTTTCATACCTTATTTCATAATCAATATTAAATTTTCAAGGCAATGAAACTAATCAAAGAGTATAAAATGTGTCTAGCATAAAAGAAAGGAAGCACAATTGATAACCTACAAATGGTGCTGGATCAGAAAATAAAATATTTCTTAAATGTAGAATGCCTTTTCAATGAATTTCTATGGAGGGACATGAGCTACGTTTACCTGCCATATGCTGCTGGGTTTGTTCCTGGAAATATCAGAAGCAGGAGTCAAGAACCATCAGGCTCTTCCCCTGTGGTGGAGTGATGTTTCTAGGGATAAGACTCTGCATGTGGTTCACTAAGAGCCCATGATGCAGGCCAGTGTACAATGGAGGTTGCTTACACAACACAATGTGTTGTGAGATTGAGGTAGGCAAGTGAAGTATTATTCTGGAATTTTCTAGCTTCTTCAAAATTGGTCCTCCCTCATCCCCAATCTGACCTTCAATTGCACTGTCCTTTCCTCAGCTTTTGCCAGCATGTAGAGAGGAAAGTATTCCTTACAATATGCTGTAAAAGATACCAAATATTTTTTTTTATTTTATTCATTTTTAATAGACCAGTTTCAATAATTAATACATTTTACATTGTTATCTTCCTGGTTGTTATCCATAGTACAGGAAGCAAACAGGTTATCCTGTCCAAACAATATTACTATCAATCTTTCTTCTCATAGAATTAAGCAAAAGTAACTACATATCTATCCTAACTATTCTGTATATACAAATACAAAATGGTCCTTCCTTTATATCCCCTTTTTTTGTTTAGTCCTGTCAGAGATGGGTGTTCTATGGGAATTTAAATCGTATAGGTGCTTGAATTAAGCAAAACACTCCAACACAGTCCAGCAGTCCAAAATAGTAGTGGATTATCCACAGAAGTTGTGGATTAATACGCCTCAGCATATTAATATGGCTTTATTTTATATACCTCACTTTAATACTTTTCTGCTCAATGGTTAAGGTAAGATAAAGCAAGACCTATATAACAAGACACGTAATTTTGTATCTGATTAGGTCAGTCAAATCCTTCAAGATTTATCCTGCAACCCTGTATGGCACTTTGTATATCCTTTGTCAGTGTCAGCCATGTGAATGAGTCAGGGCAATTGCTTGACTAATTTGCTCTCTGTGCAAGCCCGAGAGAAAGCCTTCTCTCCGTGCGACTCTCCTGAGGCACACTATAGATCATCCATTGCATTCCTTTGTGGCTCCATAATCTCCTTGATCAGAAAATTTGGGGCACAACTGAGTTCCATGTTATTACAGTACAGGTTCTCCTATGTCCTGAGTCTTCACTGACCTTGGAAGGCTAGGGCCAAAATGTTGGCTGACCTTGAAGCCCTTCCTTTTCTCCAAGTTTTGAGCTGCAAACTTAGGTTTCTAGCCCTCCAGAAGAGAAACTGATTATTACCCTGTAATGTATGCAATTCGATTTACCCTATCTGTCTAAATATCAAAGATCTTAGGCATTCCTTGGAACAGGTATTTTCCATCAAGTATTGATGCATTGAACTTTAAGTCCTGCAGAATATGAGGAAAAAAATGTAAAACCCAACTTGTGTTTCAAGTCGTCATGGCGGGGTATTGGGAAAAGTTTTCAATTAGAAATAATCGCGCCTCAGATAAACCTCATTGGCTGTGATACTGCCACTGTGCAAAGGTACACCCAGTATTTTATATTTACTAAGATTATTTGAAATGCACTAAGCATCTCACACATATTCTCTCACTTAACCATTTGCACAGTGTCATACAGTTAAAAACTATATCATCTGTATATCATGGATGAAGAAAATGGGGCTCCATGAAGTTATTCTGACAGGCATACTTCTCACAACATGAGTCAGTGGCAGAAGCAGACTCAACAGCTCAAAGTTGAAAGAGGACACAATATTTTCTGGGGACACCCATACTAAAAAATTCTCAAATGAAGTAAAATTACTTAGATATTAGGATTTGAGGGCGTTCATGGGTAACATAACTTACTCCAATACAGCTCATCTTTCTAGGGTCTAGACATTTTCTATCAAACAAGCTTTTCCAGAACACTGTTATTATTCCAAATTCTCACCACCAGTTTCTCTGAAAAGATTCCCAAGGCCTAAGATTTAGTTATTTTTAATACTACCAAAGCTCTTCCTAAGATTATGTCTTTGGCTCCTGTCTTGTTCACTTTCTCACCACTGAGAAAATGCCCAGCACCCACAACTTAAAGGAAGAAAATGTTATTTGGGTTCATATTTTCAGTCCATGGTTATTTGACTCCCAGACAGAGTGGTGTAAATACAGGGCATATAAGATGCTCAACTCATGACAACCAGAAGCAAAGAGGAATGGGAGGAGCTGGCTAGGGAGATACTCCCAGGTCACACCACCAGTGACCCACATGTCACTGGACCCCACCTAACAGCACACTCATCTACTGAACTTTAACGTCATGGATGAATTTTTGAATGACTATAGCATGCCCATGATCCAATCACCTTCTAAAAGCCCCACATCTGAAAGCAAAACACTTTTGTGGGTATATCCTAGAGATAAATCATCACAGCTGTAGTTTGCCATTCAAAGGAAGAAGCAAAGACACATTGCTTTTTTAAGAGGCCACTTAAAAGAATCAAAACATTTCTGGGCTATCCAAATAGCTCAGTGGATATTCCCAGTCCCTGTCCTCGGGGCATGCTGAAGTGGCGATTGAGACTGGGTGTGGTGGAGCGCACCGATAATCCCAGCTCTTGGGAGGCTGTAAATAGGCAGATCACTATGAGTGATTTTGCAGTGAGATGCTGGACACCCTGTATACCCTTCCATAAAATACAAAAAACAAAAACAAACAAACAAAAAAAACATTGCTAACATCGAGGGATTATATTGTTCCTAATCCTGTACCTGGGGGAATAAGATTGCAAGAATTTCATAAAATGGAATGGCATGATTCTAGTTAACAAGCATTGGGTACTTACTCTTAGTCAGACTCCTGTTTAGTCTTTGGGGTCATAAAATGAGGGGAATATCATCTTAAGATTATAGTCACTGGGTAGGTAAGAAGTAGCAAGTAATTGCAGAACCCTCAGATAAGTGCTACAATAACAGTGTGCAACTCTGTCCCCTAATGCTTGAAGTGTGTGGGTGTTTAGGATATCACAGCTGGATGGTGACAACTGCATACAAAGATTAGGAGGCATTTAAATTCTCTCACTTTAATAGAATCAATTTTTTATTATGTTAGCTCAAAGGATGTATTCTGTAGAGGTTTATTGAATCTTTCTTTTCTATTAAAATAGCCAACTATATGTTTTGACATGTTTCAAGCAGTACTTTTTTCTAATAAAGTAGCACAAATAGGACAATACTGGACTACATCACTGTGTGATAAAGCATTAATCACTACTGCACAAATAACTGTACCTTCAAAAGGCAAAGAAAAGCAAGTGCTAGAAATCATTAATTACAAAGAGGTACTGTGCCACCGTGGAGCAAGCAGTGACTTCTGAACAGGAAGTCCCTCATGGCCATTCTGCTGAGTGATCACAGGACATCCTCGTTCCTCTGTGGACCTCAATTTTCTCATTAGTAGGATGGGCAGTGGAGGAGAATCTCAGTCCCAATCACCACATTTTTTTTCAGCTGAATAAAAATCCTGGACTGGTATGGTAATGCTGCATTCATTCTGACATTTTCAACTGTCATAGGCAGCTCTCTTGATGCCTTCATTGCTCAGGCCCAGGCTGCACCTTCTGGCGGTATCAGGCTCTGAGGAGATATGGAGTATATTAAAGGAAAATCAAGTTCTACTTATGTATGGGACTCTGGGCACTCTCACTCACCACCTTGGCGTCTCCAGGCCTTCAGATCTGTCCTTTCTTGGTCTTGCCTCTTAGATGGCCACCTTCAACTCAGGCCAGGTATAGGTTCCTCTTTTTGAGGGATGAATGAGAACTTGCCTCTTCTTCCTTCATTTTCTCCTCCCTCTAATGCACATGGGTCTATGAACACATTCTATAACCATCACTAGAAAGAGAGAGCAAACTGATCTCAAGCCAATTTTTTCAACCAGGTCCTCAAAATGACAGCTATACTTCTACACAGTTAGGTGTTAAATGAATTCTATTCTCATTGTCAGGTTTCAGACAGAGGAAAAAGCTCAGAATTCCACTAGTGATGGTATTCTTGGCAAGCGCTTTTACAGGGTGGTAAGACAATCAATCTACAGTGAGACAGTCTGAAGGCTTCAGCTTTCATCTGACTTGGAAACTGTAAGAGACTTGGTATTACAACTACCATCCCTCTGTCTTTACTTTGAGTATAGCATGTTTTTCTCTCACTAATTACGTGGTTTTCTCCATCTATAAAGAACATATTGCAATTGTGGAGAAAGAACATGACACATTAATTGAATCTTCATGTCTTTTTAGCGTTGGAGGACCATGGATTTCTTGGCAACAGAATTACTTTTATTGCTCTGAATAGAGCCCTGTACCCTCCTTCAGCCTGGATGCGTTTACCTTCCCAGAATTCATTTGCTAAGGACAAGCAGGTGGGCTAGTTAGGGAGTACTGACGTTTTCTGGCTTAAAGAATGTAATACAGTATGTTTACAAATCCATCACCTCTGCCCTAAATTTCCCTTTCATTCCAGTGATTTTGCATTTCACATTAACTCTCAATTCTTTAGACTGGAATAAAATAAGAAGAAAGTGTTGCAGTGCCTCACCTCCCCCACTGACAAAATAGGAGGTAATTGGCTCCAAAAAGTCCTTGCATCTCCTGCACCTTTCAGGGATCTTAACAGCTTTGTTGCCTTTGCTTCTTGGTTGGGCCTGAATCTGCATCCCATGAAGGGAAGTGGTCAAAGGTAGTTGTCACCGCCCAGGGATCCATTCGTTGGGGAAAGCCTGTTGATTTAAATAATGACCATTTGGCTAGTTGCCACTGAAGATGTCTCACTTAAGGACTATTTCATGAATGTGCCTTTGTTTGTTTCAAAAGCACACTGCTGATCAAACTTGAACATAGCATTTTATGTGACAGGAACTGGAAGCACAAATGAAAGTTCCTCAGAAAACACTCCCATTACATTTACCAGGCCATGTGCCATTGCCACTTTCAGTGCAGTCACAGCATAGCTGTTCATTGTTATTGAAAACATACGGTAGGGTATTACAGCAAACCCTGGACATAGCCACTTGTGGTGCAATCAAGGGGAACAAGAATTGAAAAGAAGAAAACAGTATTCAGGTGGTGGGAGGAATTAACTGGGAGGGATCAGAAATGATTATAATTAAGAAGCTTTTTTATAAGGACAGGAATCGGTTGGATTGATTTGCCGACCCATAGGCAAGCAGTTTTTGCCTAGCCGAAGGAAAACTGAGTAGATTCTGAGAAATATCTTACACTTGACCCAAATCATCCTTCTGTCCCCTCATCTCCACCTCTAAATGCTCAATAAATATTAAGGTGTGAGAAATTATTTAACATAGTGTCTTCCAGTGTTCAATAAGTGGCGTATGTCAGGCACCATTCTAAGAGTTTTCCTCGTGTTGTCTCATACCACCATCATATGGATCCTGTCAATTGAAGGCTGTTAATCCTGTTACTCATGAGAAAACTGAAGCTCACGACTGGGTGTGGTGGTGCGCGCCTGTAATCCTTGCACTTGGAAGGCTGCAAATAGGAGAATCACTAGGAGTCTGATCTACATAGTGAGACCCTGTAGATCCAGTCTGAAATTCATAAAAAAACATCTTGGTCTGGCCAAATAGCTCAGCAGATTAAAGCACCTGCAAACAGGCTCAGGGGCTGGGGGTTTGATCCCCGGGTCTGCCCTGCTGGCCCTTCTCCTGAGTTACCCTGAGATGCCAATTGAGACTGGTGGCACACACCTGTAATCCAAGCTATTGGGAAGCTGTAAACAGGCAGATCACTACGAGTCCGATCTAGTAGTGAGACTCTGAACACCCTGTAGGCCTTTCCCTAAAATACAAAAGAAAAAAGAAAGAAAGAAAAACTGATGCTCAGATAGAAAATTGATCAAGGTAGCACAGCTAAGATGTTACATCTTAAATGAATTCATCAAAGATCGCTCCAACTTAAAACACTTGCTCTATATTACTGTCTGCAAGTCTGCCAGGCAAGGAAACACCTATAAATACTGGACGCAGTAGCTGGATCACAGCTACTGCTGAGAAGGGATTTGCATGTTTCAGCTATAGCTGCCCAGCAGCCACCTAGGTCTTATCCACACAGCCCTGAGACAGGGAGCACATGGATGTCTCACAGGGAGCTTTCTGCTCAGTCCATATTACTTCAGTCCCAATAATGTAGTTGAGTGTGTGTAGGAATGGAAGAGCTAACTTGGAGACACCTGCAGAAAGGCATAAACCCTTTCCTCTTGATTTCAATGAAGTGGAAGGAAGGGGTGGTTTTTTCAGATAAGGTATGCGAGGGAGCTGACAACAATCCTCTTTCTCTTGGTTTAAATGTTTCCCTTTGAATTCTACCACCTGTAGGATTTTAGGGACTATCTTAATGGGACTTCAGTCTGCAAACATGCTTTCAGGAAAAAAGACATAGACACTAGGCATTGAAAAGTGCATCCCCTCGCTGAGGTCGTGAAAATATGTCAGAAGATCCAGCATCAGGACAGCTCTACCATCTAGGAGGTGCATGACTGTGAGCAAGTCACTTAAATATAACCTCTACATCTATACAGTGACTACCCTAATCCTTGCCCATTATATACAGCTTGATGAGTGTAAAGGTCAAGGGAAGAGATATATTCAAAAATATCTCAAGCATCTCAAGCTTCCCTTAAATGTTAGTGATTAGGAGAAAGTTAAGAAGGAAAGAGTCATCATGTAATCAACATCACCTTTTAGCTGAGAGAGAAGCAGTGCCCCGCCCCCACCGTGGACAAGCTGTCTTGTCCCTAAAACACATTTTCAGAGCAGGAGGAAGCATTTATCCATGCCCAAGTGCTATATTTCTGATATGAGAACTAGTTTGAGATTTAAATGAACCCTGTCTCTCAAGACACAGCTTTGCATCTATTTTGCATTCAAATTTATTTATCCAGAGACAAAATTGTGTGTTCTTTAATTCTGCTCACAGCATATGTAAGCAGGACAAGTGAGGTACTGATCCAGCAAAATGGCAAGTAGCCTTTTACTTCCCTGAAATTGCTAATTTTACAAATGGGAGACTGTGGAAACGTGGCATGGAATATCTCCTTTACTAGATAGAATCTGGCAAAATGGGCACATATGGTCTTGTCAAGAAGGAATCAAATGCATTTCCAGGATTATAATTAAGTAGTTAATATTCCAAAAGGAAGAACCTCACATGAACAAAGTCAGCTTTCAATTACTTTTGATTTGTTTTCTCTGATACTCCTTCTGTGGTCCATTCTTTGGAGCACAGATAGCTTGATTATTTGTAATGAGAAATGTTTAATCGTAAAATATCAAACATTCTCTCTGCAATTCTAGCTCTACTAGATGTGATCTTTGTACACCATTCTTATGGTATGATACAACATGGAATGTAACAAGTCTGCGCAGAGAGATTAAGCTAAATAGTCCTATATAAATATTTAGGTTGGCACTTTCTCCCAATGAATCTAAGCTTCTGACCAACTCCTTAGCCAGCAAATTAAATGGGAGGAAAACAGGGTTGACTATAGAAGAAAAGATTTTCTCAATGTTTCTTTCAGAACTCTGTTACCTAAAAGGAAGGAACATGTCCCATTCTTGCTGTTATACCAGCATTGAGCTGATTTGGAGATTTTCAGTCTATCTCCAGCACATATTTCTAGAGGCTGTCCTGGAGATGTTGAGGAACTGATTTCCATCTTAATCAGTAACACGATACCAGTAGCTTAAAAGTATATGTCAACAAAATGGTGGAGATATCCTAAGTGTTCATCAACCATACAATGAGTAAACAATATGTGGTATATGAGTACAATGGCATACTATTCAATCATAAACAAGCATGAAACATTAATACATCCTTCAACCCCTGGAGACACAACAGTAAGTGATCAAAGTTGACTTTGAAATGTCACACAATGTATGAGTGCATTTATGTGAAACACGGTGGTTCCTTAACACAAACTCGATCCTTTCCACGGTTCTGTTTTTAACCTGATTGCAAGCATAGTTAATATTCTTTGGCCACAATTGTGGAAAGATTAAGTTCATAAATTGAGGTACCACTCTAACAGAGTAGAGAAATCCATAGAGAGAGAGGAAGGAGGTTAGTAGTTGCCTGATGATGAGGGAAGGGGGCGATTGGAGAGTGATGGTAAGGAGATGGAGTTTCTTTGGAGGATGTTGAAATATTCTCTGATTGTGGCGATGGTCACACAACTCTAAATATATTAAAACTCTTGAATTGTACACTTTAAATGGGTGAATCACACAGTATGGGAGTTATATCTTGATGAAACTATCTGATGAAAAAGAATAGAACCTCTGCTAGCTGTTTTTGATATATACTTCAGTTCCAAACCCTGGCCAAGATTGTTAAATCCCAGACCCAATTTTTCCTTGTAAGCTTTTCTCCACCAGATCTTAGGACCCTCATGTTCCTTCCAGCTTCTGATGTAGCTCTAATACTCAGACGAAAGAACTCCCCAAAAGACAGTCGATGAAAAAAGAAAAGCAAAAATGTGTGGCTTCAAGCTGTGTGTACACGTAAGTACCCATCCTCTACTTGGGCAGATGCTCTGCTCTGTGCACACCACCTGCTTATTCCCATTGTCATGTTTTCCCAGAGCCTGGCGAGGCTCTCTTAAGACACTAAAATAGCCTGCATTTTCCTCCACAGTAATTCCTTTATAGAAAGCAGCTGCTGTAAAATAAATTCAATGTTTCATCTAAGAATCCTAGCTAACTGTGATGAACATAAAACATTGGGCTATACATATCATTCATGATATCCTCTGTTTTTGGTTTATTTTTAAAAAATTTTTTTTTTGCATTTTTATTCCCCAAACTAGTTGAAAGATTTCTTTTTCTTTGCTTTAAGGGAAACCACTCTAAAGTAAGGAAATATTTTGACATCTGATGAACAAATTTATTCGTTTTTTATGAACTGATGGTGATTTCATTCCATTACTGATAAGAATAAATATCTTAAAAAATCTTTGCAATAGTCACATATTTCTAGAGCAATACATTGCAATACAAAATATGATGATGGCACCTGAGCCTAAGTGTACCTCTGATTCAACTAGAAAATACTTATTTGGTAAAAATTGGTTATAGGAGCCCGTGTTTCAAATGTTGCTAAAAATTGAATACTGTCTCAATACAAAGTAAAGTCTACTTACTGTGTTTGCTAGGGTGATTCCCTTATTTTCCAAAACACTAGTTAATGAAAAATATTAGTCACATATATTTTATTTATTTTTAATTTTTTATTAATTTTAATGAGAAAGAAATAATAAGACAGTTTCAAACCAAGTTAGCAAGACAGTTACAATTATTAATACATTGCAAATTATTGTCTTTGTAGTAGTTATTCATAGTACAAGATACAGATATGATCTCTTGTCTAAACAATATTAGTGCAAATCTTTCTTCCCATTGAACTACAAGAATGTATCTATGTATCTACCCTATTTTGTATATACATATTTTTTCACTACAAAATGGACTTTCATTTACATTATCCTTTTTTGTTTTGTTTTGTCAGAGATAGGTGTTCCATTGCTGTTAGAGAAACTGTATTTGGAGAAGTCCTTAAGGGATCCATGAACATATCTTAACATAATATTTTATTTGAGGAAGGCTGTAAAAATATATTCAACCAAATTTCTAAAGAATGTGTTATACATTTAAATTTCAACCATTTCTGCTACCCAGAACACTATTTCAGCACTGTACATGTTTTACCATCTACTTTCATGACTCAGTTTTATCTTGAAGAACCATTATACACAGTTCATTCAAAAAGAGCCAAATAACAAGATATCAGTGACTATTCTGGATACTCTGTGATAACTTTCATGACTGCCAAAACCAGAAATGGCTTGAAAGGATGAATGAATGAATGAGTAGTTGAACAAGTATCATGTGTTCATTCAAAAATAGTTCTTTTTTGTAGTCATCGTTGATATTTTGGAACTGGGGATTGAACTCAGGCCCTTGTGATTGCCAGGGAAGTACTTATTCCACTGAGCCATCTCCCGGGCTCTTAAAGGGCAGAAGGACTTTTTTAGGAGGCCTCAGGATGCCTTCAGGGCAGGTCTAATTTGGCTTGGCGATCTGAGGGTCGAACCACAGCATCCTGAGCCTGACTGCTTTGTTTAAGCATGCACTTAACAACTAAGTGAGCTAATGGGCAGGCCCGTAGAACTGAAGTTTTTTTTTTTTTTCTTTTTTATCATCTTCTGTGGCTGTTGTATGAGCCACCTCCTTCTTCCTATGAGCAGTTTTTTTTTTTCCACCAATGTGCACTCGTCCCTGACGTTTGGCAAGTTTTTCCTTCTTCATAACAGTTTCTTCCATCTTGCCAGAGCCAATATGGTGCAGCATGGAGGACTAGGGCTGGCACTTAGGGGGTCTGAGATTAGGCAGACACACTTGGGGAGCAAGATGGCAGCTAGAAATCTTTAGGTTTGCTGCAGGGTCTGTTTTGATTGCACCCCTTTCATCCCTCATTGCTTGGATTTGAGTCTACTTTCCCCTTTTTGATAAAGTTGGATAAGAGTTCATTGATATTATCTAAGCTTTTAAAGAACCGACTTTCTGAGTCATTGATTTTTGGATGTTTTTTAGTCTCCAATGTGCTAATTTCTGCTCTGATCTTCATAATTTCTGCCCTCATACAAGTTTTTTCTTATCCTGCTCTTCTTTTCCTTGAAATTTTAGGTTCACCATTAAGTTGTTTATTGTGCTTGCTATATTTTTCTGATATGGGTATTTACTGCTATGAATTTTCCTATTAGAACTGATTCATTGTGTCCCATCAGTTCTGGTATGTTGTACTGGCATTATCCTTTAATTGTAGATACTGTCTAATTTCTTCTTTAATTTCATCTGTGACCCATTGGTTGTTCAGGAGGCTGCTATTTAATTTCCATGTGTTTATGATGACTTATGGTTTCTTTTATAATTGATTTCCAATTGCATTGCTCTATGGCATGATAATGCACTTGGAATAATTTCAATCCATTTGTATTTTTTTGGGGGGTTTGCTCTTTTCTAATTTTTGGTGCAGGGTCTCACTATGCATGCAGCCCACATTCATAGTGATCTTCCTGCTTTTTTGCCTCCCACCTGCTGGGATTACAGGCACGCACCACCACGCCCGGATTGCATCGCTGGCTCAGCGCACTCGAAGGTGGGGCCGGCGTGGTTTGGAGAACCAAGGATCATCGAACACTGGTCCCTGTGCTTACCTAAGCAAGTGCTTAGTCCGCGGAGCTATACCGCATTTAAGTATATTCTATGACCCAGTATGTGGTCTATTTTGGAAAACATCCTATTTGCTACTGAGATGAATGTGTATTTTTATGTTGTGGGCCAGAATACTCTGGAGATATCTAAGAAGTGTATTTGTTCAAAAGTTTGGTTCAGTTTTAATATTTCATTGTTAATTTTTGGTCTTGTTGATGTCTTTTTGTGATAGTGAGCTATTGAGATCCTCCAATACAATTGTATTAGTGCCCATTGATATTTGTTTTATATAGTTGATGCACTGTTATTCGTTACATATATATTTATAATTGTTATCTCTTCCTATTGTATTATTGCTTTTACAAGAACATAGTGATCTTCTTTATCTCTCTTGATCAATCTCAGCTTGAAATTCACTTTGTCCACAATTAGAATAGCTACTCACACTTTTTTTCTGGGTTCAGGTACATTGAATATTGTTTTTCATTCTTTGATTATCAGCCTATGCATTTCTTTTTTAACTAAATGTGTTCCTTGTATACAGTATATTGTTGGATCTTGCTTCCTGATCTATTCCTCCAGTCTGTGTCTTTTGATTGAATTGAGAACATGAACATTGTTGGCTGTAACTAATATATATTGACTTACCTTTATCATGTTATTTTCCTGTTGTTAGCTCCCCCTCTTTTATCCTTACCTCTGTTTAATTGATTGCCATGGCATATGGAATCCTTCTACTCATATTTATGGAAGCGTGTTTCTTGTTATCTCATCCTATATTATCCTTCAAAACATTTTGGGGTGCTCATTTGGCCATTATAAATTTCCTCAAACATTCTCGGTCATTGAAGTATCTTATTTCTCTATCAGTTTTGAAAGACAGTTTTTCAGGGCAAATCAGTTTGTTTTGCTTTAGAATTTGAAACACTTCATTCCAAGTTCTGTTTGACTTGAGGTTTTGTTTTGATAAGTCAGCTGTGATTCTAATGAGGTTTCTTCCTAGGTGATTATTTTCTTTTCCCTAACATCTTTAAAGATTCTATTCTTCTGTTGTGTTTTTGGAATTTTGACTCTCATATGCCTGCCTGTAGAATTTTTTTAATCGTGGCTAATTAAAGTTTTATATGCCTCACTTACTATAAGTCAAATTTTTTTCTCTACCAGAGAAGCTTTCTGCCATGATTTCAATTAACAGTTTTTTTAGTACCATTTTATGTTCTTCTGCATTTTCATTGATTCTAATAAATCTTAAGTTATTTTTCTTTGCCTCATCTAGCAGTTGCTGGAATGATTACTCATAGTCCTTTGCTATTTTTAAGAAATCTTTCTTTTCATTACTCACCACAAGCCTGTCTTCTGTATCTGAGATTCTGTCCTTAATTGGCTTACTATGATGTGGATCCTTTTAATTGAATTTTTATCCTCCTGGGCATCTGCTTGAATTTGCCTTATGGATTCCATTTCTTTCCTATGCTAAGCACCCATGGCTTCCATAATTATCTTAAGGTACTCCGTTTTTGTTCTGTATCTGGTATAGAGTTACTAAACATTATTTTCATTGTGAACACCAACTGTAATTCTCTGGGAAATTATTTCTGATTTGATTTTTTTTTTGTAGAGCGTTATTCAAATGCTTTGTTGTTACCACTTCTCAGAGGTCAGGTGTGTGGTTTTTGGATCATCCCACCTCATCACCCTTTGGGTTTTGCTTTGATAAACTGTATATCTGGAGTTATATCCTATGTAAGTGTTTTCTTATTTTCTTTTCTCTGTTTAGCTTAATTCCTGTGGTGATGCTTGTAAATTGCCTATGGTGGGTTTCTTTATGGCTAGCATTTAGGATGCTTAAGAAATGACTAGGTCCCTGAGGTATTTTCCAGGTGTAACTCTTTTTTGGGTTTTGAGTCTGTTGTAAGATCCTACCTGTTCAATTGGTTGTGGATGAGAAACTGCTTGTTTGTCCCAACCCCTGTTTCTTTGGCTCTGTGCCACAGTATTTTCTGTGACCCTTAGGCAATCTTAGTCTTGGAAAACCAAAAAGATCAGCTCAGCCTAGCTGGGAGCTTCTCTGAGTTATGAGGTCAGTTGGCCCCTCTCCAAGATGCTTCCCAGACTATCACCCTCTCTTGTATTGGACAACTGAACCCTCAGCACTTATTGTCAGCTTAAGCAATGTCTCATTTCTGCTGTTCCCCTCCACAGCTGTGTCTCTCCACGGAGGCCTCTGGGGTTGCCAGTAGTCACAGTATGTCTGCAGGTTTTCATTCCCTTCTCTCAAGCAGTGTGTCTTGTCTCAGCAAGACAGCATTTCCAGCTACCTACTTCTTTATTGAAGTTTTACTCTTCACTCTCTCTGTGGACTTCACTTCATGTTTTACTTCATTCCTGGGCCCAGAGCTCCCACCTCCCTTTTTCTTGTCTTCCCCAAATCACTATATTCCAGTTTCTGGATGGCAACTCTCAGAGAGGCTCTTCATCTGCTGATGCCACTTCACCATCTTGGTCCTCCCTCTCTCAAAAGTACTGAGTATGCCATTTTCATTGTGGAAAGTGCGATAAAGTGAAATAATCAAGTGCTCTGAGTGCATCTATCAGGGGTCCTGGAGCCAGCCTGGGATGTTATGGCTACATTAAGAACCAAGGTAAGTAGAACCAAGATAGATAAGCCTGACATTAGGGTCCAGGTAGATGCAATGCATAAATTCAGGAAACATTAAGAGAGAAGTAAGAAAGTGATGGAAATAAAGGCAAGACTCAGAAAAAGATGGAAAAAATAACAATGATGAAAGCAGCAGCTCCAAGGCTGGCAGAACAATAGGGAAGAGAATTACCCATGTACAGAGATTGGAATTTGAGACAGGCTCAAATTATGCCACCTAGTCAGGATTTTACTAAAAATGCAAGCAGACTGGCATGAGATATGGCTTCAGCTTCAATGTCTGATAATGTTGGGGCCACTTGGACTTATGTTTATCTTATACCTGAAACACAGAGTACTGATAATGGAAACCTACAAAGAAAAGCCCCTGCACCATTGCTTTTTAAAATGTTTACTATGTGTTTTCTTATTGAATTGGAGGAAGATACAATGTGGTTAACTGAAACTTTTCCAAATTATTAAGACCTAGTACCATAAATTTTCTCAAGATTCCCTACTTTTTACTCACTTCTGGGAAAGGGTACATCCAGCCCTCCTCTGTGGCTGAACTGTCCCAAATGTTGTCTTTCCTCATGTGTTTTTTTTTTTTTTTTTTTTTTTTTTTTTTTTTTTTTTTTTTGAGCAGTGTTATGGAAGTGGCAGAAGGATTTATTGTCCTCTGATTCAGCAGCCATGTTAGCAGCCATCATCCAAGTGTCCAGAGATGTTAATGCGTCCTTTATGAGTGGTTTATAGGAAAATAGGACATGTTACAGGGTGATGTGCAGAACAGAGGGAGACTGAGGTATGAAAAACAGTGCTAGAGATTAGATTTCAAGGGCATTGAGTAAACCTGCTGTCAGGATTTCCGTAGAACATTTGATTGGGAAGAAAAATGCATCTTTGCTTTGTCATTTCAAAGCAATTTCATGCTTCAGTTATCTACATTTCTGTCTTCTGAACACTTCCAAGGGCCACACGGCCTAATCTTCAGCCTGAAGTCTCTTCTGATGGAGTTGCTACGTGAGGGCTCCCTGGGAGTTATGTTGGAGACTACACGGTAACACTTGACTTTGATAGAACATTTAATCATCTTCTCCTGCCTCAATTAAGTTGAGAAGACTGAAGTGCAGCTTGTAAATTGAAAAGTGTAACTGAATGAGAAGGTTTAGATCAAATATTGAAAGGCTAAGAGAGAGCTAACAAAGTATTAACAGTGAATATTATACCTGGAGGCTGTAATCTCAAGTGGCTCAGGACCAGAGGTTTTGGACAAGTTCGCTTTTCTGAACTGAACCTAAGATGAGATGGAGTAGGATGGAAAAGAACAGATTCTAGAGAGCTTTTCCAAGGCAGTGTCTGGCGCCTGGTGGGTGGTTGAGTCTGTTATGTAAAGATTTCAAATACCATCTGGTCATTTTTTGGACCTTGTCTGATGGTCTGTGAGATTGCCTCTTGAAATAATGCCAGTCCAACCAAATGTGGTTCCCTTCAGTATTGTGGTTGGTGGCTGGGAGGGCATGATGAGGGGTGTACATTGCACCTATTCCAGTGGTGTTATCCAGCCTGACTGCAATTCCACTCTCCTGGGGAGCTTTGCAAAACCAGCAGGTTCAACAACTTTCTCCTGATCTAATTCATTTAGTCTGGGTGGGAGTCTAGGTTTTTGTAATTTTAAATCCAGATCCTGAGGAGATTTTGACATAGCCCTAAGGTAAAGAATTAGTGACTTAGAGTGTTCATCGGGGAACAATTTTTTACTCTTTGGGGCATTTTCCTTCCCTTGAAGCTTAGGAGTAGTCACATCCTCCACTGTGAGAAATGCATATGATGATCTCAGCATGAGGAACACACATGCCATGTTACTTCAGCACCTCAGGTCAGTGGTTTGGTTTGTCTTCATCTCCTGTCTGTTTCCAATAATACTTGCTTTCCATGACACCACTTTTGGTAGCCCTTGCCCTCTGTCTACCTTTAGATGAATTACTTGTACCCATTACTTGTGACTCTGCTAATATGTAAAGTCTGTGAATAGAATGCCTTTGGGAGGCTCTAGGAAAAAGAAGCTATGATCTTCCAATGAAGACCTCATTCCTAGAGCCTTTTCTACAGTATTGTCCACATCTGTGCTCTGGGCCAGCGAACCCCATTGGAGAGGATTTCCTAGGACAGTTCTTGGAACCTGAGGGGAGGGGATCCTGGAGAGCAGGAATTCCAGCCTAACACTGCCTGGCTCCCCTCTCCCTGGGAATTCCCTCAGGAGGCTCAGGTGTGCATCTGTGTGAAGGAGAGCTATTGTGGAGGACTTCTGCTTTGCCAGAGGCCCCCAGGGTATGGCTTGGGGTGCAGGGGAAAGATGAAGAGGAAAGTTCCAGTTGCTTCGGATGGCAGTGAATGACTTTAACAAACAAGGGTTGGGGCTTGGGAGAGCAAAGACAGAGCGTGTCTGGGCAGGATTCCAGTCTTGGGAAAGAGAAACTTTTTGTAGGGCTTTACAGGCAAGGTCTTCACCATCACATATATACATATATGTCAAGCTTTTAAGTTTGCAAAGCAATTCTGGCATCATCTCATTATCTCTGTGATTTAGGAAGTCATAGTGGACACTTTCAGATTGCCTACTAAGTGCCAAGCACCTAGGTAGTCACATTCACCAATGTGTTCCCCAGTAAATATTTTTACCTCCACAGTAATTAAACCTATGATTGCTAGCCCCATTTGGTGGATTAAGAACTGTGGCTCAGGTCACGGGCTTGATTTATTCAAAGTGGGTAAAGAATTGAGTCTATCTGATATACAATTTAAGCCCTCTCCTTTTAGGAAACAGAACAGTCCTTATACACCTCTTTCCACCTCTTGTAATGAATCTCCATCCATGTATCATCTTTTTGGGATAAATACCCTCTATTTTTCTCGGACTTTTTTTCTTCTAAGTGTTGCCTGGATTTGTCCATTGCATAGTCTCACATTCTAGCCATCCTTAGTGCCCTGAAATCTAATTTTTTCCCTACAATCTTTAATGGAACCAATATCCACTACGTTACTGGTGAGCAGCTTGTCAAAGCCAACCCTCGTGTGTGTTGCACAACTGTCTTTATAACAGTGGTGCTAATGCTGACTGCCCTCTTGAATTGGATGGAGTGAGGAAATTTATCCTTTTTAAACACAGCACATGCCAGGCATATGGGAAAATCTCAGCAAATGCCAGTTACTGCATTACTGTTTTGTGTGCTGGAGGTGGCACAGGAAGATGGGGAGAGACCAACCTAGAGAGGGTCCTAGAACTTACCACAGCAGTCCCGGATGAGTGTCCTCCCAAGTAACTGCTGTGAATACTACATTTGCCTCTATTAATTAAAAGAAGCTTTCCATCCATTTCTTTCAAGATTATTTTGCAGCCCAGATCATAATGAGCTTTTAAAACAGCTATAGAGCTTTTGATCCAATCTAAAACTAAACCTTAAGACATCAGCATCTGACTGGCACACTGTGCTCTTTCAAGCATTTTACTTTAAAAGATAGTAATATGATGTCTGCATCTAGGGCGAATTATGAATTCCTACTGATTCTTAGATTAGACAAGACTTAACAGCTAGGATGTAGCCTGTCCATTTAATCTACTTCAGAGGAGCTTCATTTACTAGATGGTCCTAGTGGGTTTTGGGAAACACTGTAAAGTATCATCAATGAGATACGAAGCAGGCTTGAAAGGATGGAATCTCTTGTTTTCGGAATGGACTGAACTGTTGCTAAATTACTGTCCCTGTTTAAACATTCTCACTACTTATCCCAGCCTGAGCTCCCACCAGCTTTTCCTTTTCACTTGATCCAGTCCTCCTTTTCCTGCTGGCAATGTTTGCAACCCTTTACTTCACCCTGTGCTGCTTGGCTAGGTGGTTGCTGAATAATTAAACGCCCACATAAAAATCCTCCC
Organism: Ctenomys sociabilis; assembly: GCA_004027165.1. NCBI lineage: Eukaryota > Metazoa > Chordata > Mammalia > Rodentia > Ctenomyidae > Ctenomys > Ctenomys sociabilis. The sequence goes on along the minus strand of PVKA01008248.1, from coordinate 40,494 downwards.
TTTTTTACCCCTTTTCTCCAACCATGTTAGTGTTTATCCCTGCATTTATGATATTTGGAAAAATAGTTTGAAGCAATTTTTGACAAACAAGTAGTGATGATGATCAACTGAGTGTTTCTATTGTCTTGTGGAAGTGTGATTTGCTCAGATAGCTGGCAGCCAAGTGTCAGGCTCTGAAGAAAAAGAAAAGGCAAATTCCAGTACCTTCATGGTAACTTTTGAGGAAGATTAGGGTTTTAAATTCAGCCTCACGTACCACACCTTCACACCCTCCCCGTTAGCACAAGGTAATCACATCTGTTGCTCCATCCAGTCTTCAGCATACACTCTCAGCTATGGTTCTCAGTTTGAGTTGAATTTATGATTCACAGGAGTTGTATTTTGCATCCTGAATACATAACGTCAAGTATCCGGAGACCGTTGTTTAAGAAATTACAGAACAATTTTCTATTTTAATTGATCACAGAAGCTATCCTGTAATTTGTCTCCTTGTTACATAGTCGTGTCTCTGCTAAACTTGGAGCCAAATTTCCGTTCAAGATCGAAGCATTGGTTGTGTGGGAAAATATCTGCTGAGACAGTGACATGACTTCTGGCATCCAGGAATGAATGCTTCCCAGCAGAACTTGATAACTGAGCCTCGCCCTGTGCGTGCTACACAATGAGGAGCTAGTATCTGTTTAATGGGTGATTTAATCATCTACATTCTACTCATATGCAAGTGAGTAAAAATTAAACATTGAGACATGTGTTCTCTCCAACTCCACCAAAACTGATGATTTTAGAGAAATTTCTTAAATATTTGCTGTCTCTGTTTCCTTGTGAAGAACTGTCCATCTCATAAAGGACTTAAGGAAGAGCACTGAACATTAGTCTAAAACCCCATTCTTTAAAATTATACTTAAGGGCCGGCCAAATAGCTCAGGAGATTAAAGTGTGTGCAAGCAGACACAGTGGCTGGACGTTCAATCCCCAGGCCTGCTGTGCTGGCCCTGCCCCCGGGGCCCACTGAAGTGGCACTCGAGACTGGGTGTGTTGGCGCACAACTGCAATCCTTGCTCATAGGAGGCTGTAAACAGGCGGATCACTACAAGTCCCGTGAGACGCTGAAGATCCTGTAGACCCTTCCCTAAAAAATAAATAAATAAATAAAATAGTACTTAAATTACCTTAGGTAAAAGTAGCATAATGATGAATCCATCATTTTATCTTAATTGTTTTTCCATACTGAATTGGATAGGTGATGACATATAAGCAACACACATTTCTGTTAGAAAGCACTCAGAGATGCTTAGCACAGTGCTAGACACAGTGAATGATAACGTTCCTGGTTGGTGATCTTCCAGTTCAGTTGAAGAAATTCTTACACACCAGTACAGCACAATTTCTCAATCGTTGTTCTAAGACATTATGAGCTGCATAATTCTTTGTTGTGAGGAGCTGCTATGGTACACTGGCCCAGGTTACCCCCGTCTAGTTGCAGCAACCAAAAATATCTCTACATATTCGCATGGCCTTGGTTCCCCTTATGATATAAAATCACTTTCTATTAAAATCTTTTAGGGTAATAATTAATCTTTTATGAAAATTAGTATATGATCATCATATTGGGAACTAAGAGGGAGGGAAATTCATTTGAGTGGATGAGCTGGGATAATTGAAACTTAAACTACCTTTTAAAAATCAGGGTGATAAAAGAAAAACACTCAATCTCCTGGAAGAGAAAGTACAAGGAACTCTTGAAGACATAGGGGTAGGTAAACAGTTCATGAACAAACATATATTCGCACGGGAAGCCCTTGAAAGAATCAACAACTGGGATCAATTCTTCTTAAGGAGCTTCTGCATGTCAAAAGAAATTGTCAACAGAGTGAAAAGACAACCCATGAAGTTTGAAAAAATCCTAACTAATAAGGAATTAAACAAAGGTCTGCTGTCTAGAATATATAAAGAACTAAGTTATAAAGGGGCCCTCAAATTTAAAGACCCAATTCAGAAATGGGCATCTGAGATGAATACACACTTCTCAAAGGACGAAATTAAAGAAGCGAACAAATATATGAAAAAATGCTCCACATCGCTAGTCATCCGTGAAATGCAAATAAAAAGAACACTGAGATACCATCTCACTCCAGAAAGAATGGCTATCAAAAGGAAATCAACCAACAACAAATGTTGGAGAGGTTGTGGGGAAAAGGGAACACTTCTCCACTGCTGGTGAGAATGTAGATTGGTACAACCATTGTGGAGGTCAGTGTGGAGACTCCTCAAAAGAGTAGGACTAGAAATCCCATTCAAGCCAGCTATCCCCCTACTGGGAATTTTCCCAAAGGAACTGAAAACATTGTATCATAGTGACATACATCTAACTATGTTTATAGCTGTGCAATGTGTGATAGCAAAATCTTGGAAACAAGGAAGATGTTCATCAGATGAGGAATGGTTGAAAAAGATGTGGTATTTCCGTATAATGGAGTATTATTCAGCTGTTAAGAAAGATAAGTTTGAAGCATTTATACTGAAGTGGATGCCACTTGAACATATACTCATAAGTGAAATAAACCAGACACACATGTGTAAATATATAGTCTCCCTAGTATAAGAAGCGAAAAGCAGAAATACAAATAGAAACGTACAACAATAACTAAAATCAATTGAGTCCGATAAGGCAAAGTGAATGGCATATGCTGCAGGATACTAATCAGCTTTTTTTCTGGATGGCTAACAACCTAAGTTCACAGATCAAAGTTGGAGAAATAGAAGAGCCACAAGACCAGCCAACATTTTGGCCCTAGCCTTTCAAGGTCAGCAAAGACTCAGGACATAGGAGAACCTGTACTGCAACATCATGAAACTCAGTTGACCTCCAAATTTTCTGAACAAGGAGATTATGGAGCCACAGAGGAAAGAGATCAAAGTTCTATAGTGTGCCTGGGGAGAGTCACATGAAGAGAAAACTTTCTCTCAAGCTCTCACAGAAAGCAAACTTGTCAAGCATTGGCCGTGACTCATCCACATGGATGACACAGACAAAGGATCTACAGAATAAGGTACAGGAGTACAAGATAAACCCTGAGGGGACTTCACTGACCTCGTAAGAAACATAAAGTACATGTGTTGGTATATAAGTCTTGCTCTATCTAGGTCTTAACCATCCAGCAGAAAAGTATAAAAATGAAGTATACATCATGGGGCCATGATATTAAGCTGAGCTGTAATTGGCTATGGTCGCCAACTTCTTTGAATAACTCACTGTTGTTGTGGAATGCTGGACTCTGTTGGGTTGTGGTGTCGAGTTCAAGCACCTAAGTTAGTTGAATGACAATAGAGTGCCCATCTCTGACAGGTGTAGACAAAGGAAGGGGTACAGAAAGGGAGAATCATGATGTGTGTGTACAAATAGTACAGTGGGGATAGATAACGCTGTGCTTCTACATAATTCTATGAGAGGCAAGATCTGCACTAATGGTGGTTGGACAGGATATTATGTCAGCTTGTAGTACTATGGACAACCACTAGGGAAATAACAAGGTAGAAAGTAATAATTATTGAATGTTAGATGTAATTCAGGTATAAAAAAAAGATACACAAACAGCTACACTCTTTATTTACTGATGAGACATACGGTATAATAATGTCTGTAAGTATAATATCATGTATGCACCTTCTGTGATACCAAAACATTATGAAAACAGTTTGCAATGTATTAATTTATCAAATCCATCTTGTCAAGGTATCTTAAAACTGTCTCATTGATATTTGTACTTCAATAAAACAAAAATAAAAAACAAATTAATTAATTAAAAATTAAAAAGGAAAAAAAATCAGGGGAGACTTTGATAAAGCAGAGACATTATTTCTGGTGTAAAAATCTATGTGAGCTGTGGTTCTGAGTCTGCAGTGCAATTAGTTGGGAGTGTGCAAGGGCCTGCTGGCTAGACCGCCTGGCTGTAAAGCTGAGGACTGCAGGTAATGGGAAATCAGGCTCATTAGGTAGGATGCTTGCTGTGAGGATAAAATAGTGAGTGGGAACCTGTGGATTTCTGAGCAAAAGTGTGGCAGGATGTCATGGGTATTTGAGGTGCGCTGCTGTAGTGTATAGGATGGGCTAGAGAGAAGATAGACAGGACTGTCACTTTCTTCATCCCTGCTTTTAGAAAAAGAGAGGGGGAAACAAATCAAAAGGAAGAATCCAGGGCTGACCACATAACTCAGTGTATTAAAGTGCCTGCAAGCAGGCTCAGGGGCTGGGGCTTCATTCCCTGGGCCTGCCATGCTGGCCCCTCCCCTGGGGCACACTGAGATGGCAATTGAGACTGGGCATGGTGGAGCATGCCTGTAGTCCCAGGTCTTGGGAGGCTTTAAACAGGTGGATCACTAGGAGTCCAGTCTAGTAGTGAGACCCTGAACACCCCGTAGACACTTCCCTAAAATAAAACAACAACAACAACAACAACAACAACAACAACAACAACAAAAATAGCACAGTCCAGATTCCTGATGCAGCAATTACATGCCTTCATTTGGTGTGCTCTAGATGGCAAATTCCTCTTGTCAGAGGGGCGGGCTCTGCAGATATGCTTCTCCTCCTCTTTACCAGCATTTTGGAGATCAGAAGATGTAGATTTGTCTTTGAGAGTAATTGTCTTCTTTGCATTAATATACTTCTTTAGGTCTTTCAGATCCTAGGGGTAAAATCCATATTGTGCCAATAATTATCTTTTCAATGGTCTGTCTTGCCACTGTTCTCTTTTGAATTATGTCCTATCTTTCTTACAAAATATTCTCCATCTATTTTCCCCTACAATTTCTCTTTACGAGTAATATGGTAATGCATTATCAGACTAGCCAGCCACCCCAAGATTGTACCCAATGATCATGTCTAAAAGAAAAGTTTACTTTTGTCAAAAATATAGTATTCACATAGTTAACATTAATAACTTCATGTTATGCTTACTGTTCACAAAGCATGCTGTGTGGTCTTAATATTTATTTATTTATTTATTTGATACAAGTTCTCACTATGGAGTTCAGGCAAATTCTGCTGTCTCAGCCTCCCTAGCACTAGGATAATAGGTGTGTGCCATCACCCCTGGTTTGGGGGCCGGCCTGGTGCACCCAGGATTCTGGGGCTGGCATGGCATGTGGTTCTGGGGATCAAGCTCAAGTCCTAGTGCTTGCAAGGCAGTCTCTTAGACAGCTGAGCTATCTCCCCAGCTCTGCTGTGCACTTTTATATTTTAATAATTTATACCTTAATGTGATAGACCTTCTGTATGACTAATCTAAAGCTACAGTGTGAATAGCTATAAACCAAATGTGAATATGTGCAAATTTAGGGCCTCGGCATGATCCCAGGATTTGTTATAAAACATGAGCCTCATCCTGTGGCCAATATCAAGGAATGTGAGCTGAGAGAAAAAGTCACTCTTCTAGTTTCAGAAAGATGGTAGATATGTTGGCTATCACACCTAATCTCAATGTTATTATAATTGAAAAGTCAAAATGGAAGATGGCAGGTGAACACTTTATAGTCCCACAGGTTTAGGATCCTGTGAATCTGAATTTAGGCTGTTATTTAATAATGAAATGTATGGCCTATGCAAAAAGTGGATCAGTGGAGGTTTGAGGCTTAGTCAAGTTCAGTATATATAAGAAAGAAAAGGAAACTGGCTATATCTCCATTTTCACTGACTATATCCTATAAAGTATTCTTTTGAAGAATTAGAGAAGGAACTCTCCCATATACCCTTTCATCTCTCTGAGGTAGGGTGAGCTTATAAAATCAATACTAGCACTGAAGCTTCCATATGCTCTTTCTCATGTAAGGAGAGCCAAACTGCAGCAAGAGCAGCAAATCATATAATCCCTGACCTCAAGAATGTCACCATTAGGTCAATGTCATTGAATAGTACTGTTTGTCACAGATCAAGGCAAGCATGGTCTGGAGAGAGGTGGAAAGTTTTCTGGAGGACATTAAACTCACACCAGTACTTGAAGAGTAGGGTGTGGGATGAGAATAAACACTGAAGGGAAACCTGAGCATATTCCCCAATTGCAGTAGAGAAGGAAAGAAGAGAGATATTGACAGGAAGATGGAAAGCTAAGGTCAGGACAAGATGCTCCTAAGTCTGAAGGCATTGTAAAACAGCACTTGGTCACTCAGTTTTGTCAGCAGTAGTTGCCGTTGTCCATGGAGCAATGATGAGAAAAATAGTAGTGTGTTTGAAATGGAAGCTTTTTGTAAGCCACAACAATTATAGAGTATTCTATGGCCAAAATTTAAGTAGAATACATTGTGAAGCTTCCTGGAACTGTGGCTCGTTTGGCCATTTCAATGAATGTGCTTAAAAATCAACCTTAATCTCAATGTGTTTTGTAACTGTAGTTATTCACCAAATCTGTGGTTTTTACCAGATAAGGTATCCTTGCCTGGGGAGCTAGGATTTAGCTTCATATAGCGTGTGGGAGCCACTGTGTGGGAGCCATTTTTTTTTCTAGAAACAGGACTATTTATTTGCACTTGGTACTAAAAATAAATGTATGGGGTGGAGAACAGAAAGGAACACATGGAATTGTTTCATACGTAAAATATGGACTTTCACAAATTGTTCTCTCATGCCCAAAATCTTTTCCTAGGATTTCCTCTAAACCTAAAGGCATACTCATCTGCACACTCAGCTGGGTCATCAGAATGTCACATTCACGAGTGCAGGGAATTTGTTATGTTCATTTCTGTATTCCCAGTACCAAGAATAGTGTCTGGCACACAGTAGACGCTCAACATTTCCTTCTTTGAATAATGTACTTTGAAAATAATGAATTTTCAGTTTTTGACAGAAATGTTATTTGAATAATCATCTTTATTTTCAGCTTGCCCATTTAATATTGAATTTTTAAAATGACAGCTTATGTAATTCAGATGACATACTTGTACAATTCATCCTTCTAAAGCACACAGTTAAGTGGTTCTCGTATAGTCACAGAGTTGTGTGCCATCATCACTAATTCTGGAACATTTTCAACTCTGCGGAAAGAAACCTGTGCCTTTATCAGGCCCTCCCCAAGTCCTTGGTAGTCACTAATCAGCTCCCTATTGCTATAGATTTGTAAGTATTGTACAGTTCCTATAAAAAGGATAATGCAATAGAGTTTTTTTTGTCCAGTTTTCTCCATTTAGCTAAATGTTTTCAGTGTTCATCACTACTGTGGTCGTGCCTGTCGTTCATATGTGCCCAAATGTTGTAGTTTGGATCTGAAGCCATATGCTGGGTGCTCGATTGCCAGCTGCCAGTATTTTTGAAAGTGATTGGGCCATGAGAGCTCTAACTTTATCATTGGAAATATCTATTGATAGATTCACAATTTGATGGTATTATTTGAGGGCAATTGAAATTTAATTGGTGGGGCCCAGTTGAAGAGAATGGGTCTTCGGTTTGTGACTTTGGGGACTACAGATTTTATCCCTGTCTCTATGGACCAAGAAACAACAGAAGCAATGTGATCATGGATTGAAATCTCAGAGAATGTTAACCAAAATAAATCTTTTCTCCTAAGATGATTATGTCAACTACTTTGTCACAGTGACAAAAGCTGACTGACATACTGAATAACATTCATTACACACTTTTACTGAACTTTCTTTCCCTGTTTATCCATGGATGGACATTTGGGTCTCTGTTGATGGGATGTTGAGAATACTAATACTATATACACTCATGTCTAGGTTATTTAGAGATGTGTGTTTTCATTTCTCTGGGGTATATACCTAAGAGTGGAATTGCTTGGTCACATGGGCCTTTGATGTTTAAGTTTTGGAAAAACTGACACACTGAAATCCATAGTGGCCATGACACTTCACACTCCTACAGGTCATGCACAAAGATCACAGTTTCCCTACATCTTTCCCAGCACTGCTAATTGAGTATCTTTTTGACTATAGCCATCTGAGTGAGTTAGTGTTGACATTTTAATAATATATTTGTATTATAAATGTACATATGAAATTTAAGCACTAAAGGCTGAAACAGATAGTCCTATGCCTCCAACATGACATTACCACTACAATATTTCCCCTCTTGAATTTTTAATTTGAGCTGTTGTAAATGAAATAAAAAATCTCAGGGACCTGCTAAGCCAGATTTTAGCACATTTTTGATTTAGAGTGTGATACTCAAAAGAAAACACACACTGGGCCTTCAGATGGCATGGAAAATTCTAGAAATGTCATTTCACAGAGTCTGTTAAGAAACAGTTTCTGTGCCAGTATCTTACATTTGAAACCTTATTTTGTGTGTGATCAACTTGTATGCAGAACTTGAGAAAATAAAATTGAATTTTATGCCTCTTTAATTTGATTTGAGACCATGACCAGGCCATTTCTTTATAATAATTACAAGAATGTATCCAATATATGGCTTTCATCTTATAGTAATTACAACCATTTACCATTTATAGAATACATAGTTTAGGACACCAGAAGTCGTATTTCATGTTAATAACTTTTCTGAAAATAAAGGGTTCTGTTGTACAAATTCAAGAACAGTGATAGGGGAAAAGAAAATCAATTGGTATGTCAGATCAAAGAGCAGATCAAAATGAAGATGTCAAATATATGATAAAGGCTCTCATAAATTACAAATTGTGAACTCACCCCACACTTTATTTTTAGGCAAATAAAATATCTTGCCGCCTCATTATGAAAGCCACTTCAAAGATGATTTGGTGTCACGGAATTTTTCCCCAAGGCTTTGCCTGTTTCACATGCCAAGGGCTTCCTATGTGGGAAGGGTTCCCCGGGGCTCAAACTCAGGCAAACAGCATACACTTTGAGATGTTATCTCAAAGGACAAGAAAACCATTTTTTGTGATCTGCTTCCCATTTCCTTCTTTGGGGACTGACTGAAGAATTAGAACTTGTCATCATTTCTGAAGTTCTATGTGGAACACAAAGAAAGTGTTTCAACAGCTGCTTCTTGTCATTTTGTGAAAATAAAAACTTTTGATCTTAAAAATATCCATAAGTTTTCTAGATAGTTCTTACAGCTCCCCTTTAAACTTTGCCTTAACACTACCAGGTATGTTTTATGTCTCACCTTTGTAGTTAGTTTTCTGTTCAGTATGATATTTTTCAGATATTAAGAGTAATACTTTGTTCATTAGAAGACAAAGATAAAAATTCATAAAAATCACCTGCAGTATCATGACCCAAAGCACATATTTTGCACATTATTTCCTCACATTCTGTTTATTAGTATTCATTTATTCCTTCCTCAGTAAATATTTACAGAGCACCTGAAATGTGCCATGTATTCTGTGGAAATAAAAATAGTGATCCTAATTTTCTTCATAATAATTGTATTCACAATCATTGAGTTAGTATCTGTGACCCTTCCTATAATTTAAAATATAAGACTGCCTCCAAAAGTATCATATGTGAGCATTTACTGGGTCATTAAAAATAATATTTTTGTCCTGGCTGGGAATAGAACATTCGATCTTTTGCATGTTAGTTAAATACACTGGACCACATCCCCATCCCCAAAATAATGTGCATGGTGGTTACTTAGGCTTACACTTTAAGCTTTTATCAAAACTTATTATGCCCATGTCATTGGTGGCTTAAGATATTTCCTCTTAGTTTTGCTGTTATAATGAAGAGAATTTTGAATATATGTCAAGGACGACACACATTTGGACACCTTTTGTTGTATTAGCTAAACTTCCCTCCAGGAAATCCCCACCAAATAAGTATGTATCCTCAGCATATTGAGTAGCTCTCAAATGCAGTTGCAGAAAGTTATTGTGAAGCTCTCAAATGCAGTTGCAGGAAGTTACAAAATAGCAAACCCAAATATGGGAATTTAGCCAACACACCCCTTTGCCTTCTAGGAGACTCAGAATGGAAGAGAAGCGACCAGCTCAAGGGATGCCACATTGTTTAGTGGAATTGAAAACCCAAAGGGACATCTTGTTCAATATAGTAGTAGCATTGGGCTTTTAATCAGTAATAGGCAGTGGTGGGTCAGGGAGATAGTTTGGCAGCATAAGCACATGTCTGGGAAGCACAAGGACTCGGATTTGATCCCTGGTACCATATGCTGTGCTTACCCTGCATTGTGCTGACCACTGAAATTGGGTGTGGTGCTTCTTGCCTATAATCCCAGTGCTGGGGAGGCTGAGACAGGAGGATCACTACAAATTTGAGCTATGTAGCAAGACCCTGTACTAAATAAACTAATAAATATTTTTTTAAAAAATAGGCAGTGGTGCAGATTATGTATTTATCACCTGATGAATTGTATTTACAGAGGTAAGTGTGAGTCAGAGGAATGGCATGGATGTAAATGCAGAGACTGAATCCAAATTCTCTGTTATGCATCTGAGCTCCAGTTAGGTGCTGTGAGTGACACAGGGCTGACCACAGCTCTTGCCCTCAAAGAGTCTAAAATCCAGTAGCAGGCATAAGTATGGACCTGGGTTCCAGTTCTGATTCAGTTGTTCATATTATCAGTGATCTTAGGGAGTTTGCAGTTGTTCTTTGATCTTCAGTTTTCTCATGTGCAAAACAGTGTAAATAACAGAAGTTTTGTGGGAAAGAAATTCAACAATATATATGGGTTTACTATGTATCTGATATACTACAACTCATAAAATAAATGCCCTTGGTCTAGTAATGACACTTCTAGCCTTCCAAAGTGTTTGTAGTAAGTAAATCAGTTAATAAATATGTGTAGAAGAATACTACCAACCTCAAATTATGATGACAATGCTGAACACAACGCAACTCTTTTGGTGAGGAACAGGAGCATAGGAGCAAGTGGCACCAGTCATAAAAGAGCAACAGAAATGTACCTTGCATTGTCTTATAAAAGGTGCATCTCAGCATGTGTTGCTGCACATTGAAAAAGATCACATATTTGGAGCCACTGCAAGTTCTCATCTACTGACTGTTGGGACTTCTCTGCTCTTTGCACCCACCTCCTTCAGGGCTCCTGGAGTGTCTTCTGTCTTGGTAGAACTGTGACAACATGCCTATTGTTTGAATTGTTGACCAAGCCTAGAGCTTTCTGGAAGTTGGTGCTATTTATCTCTTGTGCCATCTCTGAAGAATGACTTCTATAGTTTGAAAATAGAGCATTCAAAAGCTCTAAGTGTCTGGCTGAAGAAGTTAGTGGCTGGAAAAGCTTCAGAGGATGTCTGTGAAATACAATTGATGAACACACTTTTTCCCCTGAGCCACTTTTCTGTTATGGAGTGAAAGCTGGTCTATTTTGGTAATATGTGCTGACTTCTCCCCTCCTGGAGCCCACACATTGAATGCCCCTGGGTTTAAAAAGAATGGGATGTATTAACTGTTCTAAAGTACTAATGCTGTAGGGTCTTATGAAATAAAACCTTTGCTGAATGGAAAATATTATTGTCTTCCTGCTTTCAAAAGTTACTTGTTTACCTGTTGCTCAAAAGCACAGAGTAATTCATGGTTGAGAAAAAGTATGCTTTGTTTGATGGGTTTTATTTCAGCACCACAGACTTCCCTGAAGATTGCAAAGCTGTTCTATTGCTACACATTTATAGAGCTCACCTGGAGGAAGAAGATTTAGTCTGGTAATGTCTTCCTGCCTGCCAATTTTACCTCACTAATTCAACCTTTGGAACTGATTTAGGCAATGGATCAGCACATTATTCAAGGTGGAAAATGTTACAGCAATGCTTTCTCAGAGGTTGATGACTCATATAGACATGATTCAGGACTTTTAATCACGTCATGTAAAAGAAGCAATTTGAATGCTACTTATGCATAGAATTGTGATGAAAAGTAAAATATTAAGGAGAAGCCCCTGGCTGGGATCTGTATGTTCAGATATTTCTTCTGTGAAAGGAAACTCAGAATGTTTTGGTACAAAGATCCACCAAAATGAAACCACACCCACAGGCAAGACTCATGAAAGAGAGAGACGAGAGACTGAATGTATTAAGGAATCTGAAACACTGTTTTCTGGTCCTGATAGGTACTATAAAGAGGAAAAAGTCCCAACTTTGTTGACAGCCTTGGGTTTGCACAGCTAAGTGTTTAGGCAAGAGAGCATCTCTGGTACTCATTCTTTTAACTTGTCATTCCCCTTTTTGCCAAGGAGTGAGGATCATCAGAACAGTAAGAAATTTTAACTATCAAAATTCCAATTAGAGGGTCCAGGGAGATGGCTCAGTGGAATAAGTGGTTCCCTAGCAAGCACAAGGGCCTGAGTTCAATTCCTGGTTCTGAAAAAAAATAAATAAATAATGAAAATAAAACTCCCATTGGAGAACACAAATGATACTTACATTTTTAAATTTTTATGTCCCTAAAATAGAATCTAAGTTCTATGGCTATAGTGGCTCTGGTAAAGTATTTTGCTTCCTTTTTACAAGGCAGTTCTCTCACACTATGAGCTCCGAGTCAGTTGTAATCCATTGTAGACACTGATGTTGTGGGGTTTTGCTAAAACTTTCTGGATAAAAAGGGACATGAATGGGAAACCCCGTGTACCATGGTAAAAAGCAAAGGCTTGTTGTTTATTTATTAGTTTTATATTTTAGGGAAGGGTCTACAGGCTGTTCACGATCAGGTGATCCACCTGTTTACAGTCCCCCAAGAGCTGGTATTACAGGCACACATCACCATGCCCAGTCTCAATTGCTGTCACAGCACACCCTGGGGGCAGGGGTAGCATGGCAGGCTGGGGATTGAACCCCTGGTCCCTGCACTTGTTTGCAGGTGCTTTAATTTTCTGAGGTATTTGGCTGGCCCAAGGCTTGATGTTTATCCAGGTGTAGTTTTAAACCCCAGCTTTCCTTATTATTTATTGTATAATCTTATGCAAGTTGCTTAATCTCTATGGTTCAGATATGTTACTTGAAAAGTGAAAATACTCTTACTTCCCTCAAAAGGAAGAAGTGAACATTCAGTGAGATAAGATGCACAATGCATAGTGCAACGTACCTGGCAGAGAGGCTGAGTGAAGGGTGATAAGTAAAAGGGAGGAGTGGCAGTGCTGACACTTGAGGACACAAGTTCTCAGCTACCTTGGTGTCTACTGGAGTGAGAGGTCCAATAGGGTTTACAGAGAGGAAGGCCACATTCTTTGTCTCTGAGCTTTTCTGCCTGCCTAGAGCTGTCTGATATTGCACTGACTATGGTAAAGCCTTTGTAGTTAAGTTGTTGAGATCAGACAAACTTCAGTTTCACTCCTGACTGCCATTTTCCAGCTTCGTAGCATTAAGCAAGTTGAATTACTCAGCCTCTCAAAGGCCCATTGTAATCCAGCTGTAAAATTCTAATGAAATAACTGTTTGCTGTGAAAAAAAGGTTATTGAGAGAATGAAATAGGGTAATCCATGTGAAAAATACATTATCTGATCTCTGGAACATGCTCAGTAAGGCTATCTTTTGAAGTGTGGAAGCAAGATTTTATTACATGCAGTGCCGTCTTCAAATTAAGTGAATTTCATGGTATAAAAATTATATACCAAGGCAATCATATTTCTACAGATTATTTATTGACTTAGAACTGCCTATCTTCCAGCCTACATAGATAAAGAAATGTTTCTTATTGGCCATGAAGACCTACGTATTTGTAACATAATGGGCTGCAGCTACATCATTAACCAACCACATTGGCAACATGCGAGATCTTGTTAGAAATGCAAAGTCTGAGGCCTCACCCTGGTCCTGCTGAAGTGGATAGATCCTCTGATGATTGGCTTCCCAACATGGGATGGCATTGCTGTAGTGCTTGTTGGCACATTCTCTCTATGTTACTCTTACTTGATTGCCAAATTGCTCTAGGATTTGGGATATGATGCATATGTTATTGATGTAGGGGAATGAAACTCCCAATCTGAAAGATACCTTGGCCCCTTTCATGTTCTCTAAAATGGAAAAAATGAATTTTAGGACCAACAGAGGTTAAGAACAGAACATATTTATTGGGGAAAAGAAAGCTCCCGAGAGGACAGAAGTGGGGCCCAAGTAAGTTGCCCTGGAATCTGTCTCTTTCAGGGATCTTTATAGAGTAAAATCGTGTGGTGAGGTGGGTATAAAGTAGAAAATGTGAAACTCAGGTGGGCATGAGGTGGGACAAATATATGGTCAACCAATAAGTTTAGAAGCACAACTGCTCAGGTAAAACAAATTAAATCTAGTATCAAATAGGAAACCCAGTCACGTAACAAGAAGACATGAACATAGAACAGGTTTTTTTCAGTAGGGGTTTGGGTCAGTGACCCTCTGATGTCCAGGTGATTGATACTTATTTAGAATATCAATCTCTGATGCACATTCCTAAGGAACTCTATTGCAGCGTTTGTTTACTTTTTTGTCCTGAGGTCTGGCCCACAGCAGGGTGTCCTGTCTCTTGCAAAGTTGCAAAGTCATCCTGTCTTCCATATTTTGTCCTTGAGGGAATGACCCTGTCTGACTGCATATACTATTTTCTATCTAACTCAGCTGCCTGTAATAATATTTATTATTATATTCCAAGATGGAAGTAAACCCTAGAATAGTTGAATGTTTTGGTTTGGGTCCCATGATCTGCTTAGTAGTGGGGTCAGGATTAGACTGCCAAGCCCTAAAACTCTGCTTTATGATGCTCCTTGAGAACTATTGCTTTGAAAAACTGATCCACTTTCCTTCCTGTGTCTACCATTCATTTATTCCCTACTTCATCCTCAAATGCCAGGGGTACAGTGTTTTAGGCATGCATTTCTTAGATATAATGTCAAATATATCAGGATGAAATCTGAAATGACTTAGTAAATTAATGTGATTCATTTCCCCATAATATTGGCTGTTGTTTAAATGTTCTGAAACCTGCTCAGAAGTACTGCAGATTTCTCAGTGCAAATGAATACTGTACTGAACTGGTTTTCTTTCTTTCTTTCTGTTTTGGTGGAATGGGGGATTGAACTCAATCCCTTGAGCTTGCCAGGGAAGTGCTTATTCCACGGAACCATCTCCCCGGCCCCTGAACTGGTTTTCAAACTTCAGTTGTATTAGGTTCACCTGGGGATTTTGTTTAAAATGCTGATTCTTGGTAAGGATTCTGGTTCCGGGGAATGAACCAAGTGTCAGGATCTATGCTTTAACAAGCTCTCCATGTGATTTTAAAGCTTTTGGAAAACCATCTGGCTTTTGAGTCAGACTCGCTGCATTTAAATTCAGGTTCTGTCACTACCTAGCAGATAGTCCTTAGGACTTGGGTTCCTCAAGTCTAGAAGAGGAATGACAATATCTTTTCATCAACATAAGACCAGCATAATGATTACAAGAGATAATGAATGTGAAGTGTGCTACTTGGCATTGCACTCAACTCACAGTTGGTGCCCAACAACCACTAACCACTGTTATTTTAGTATTCAGGATGTGGTTTTCTGCTTACCAAATTGTTATTTGTACTTAAATAAGGTTCTACTTGCAGGAACACAGACATATTTGTGACATACACATCTGCGAATGAACTGAATCATCCTGGACAGTTGAGCGTTAATATTCTGTTGTCCTTTCTCATCTTCCTCCCAAATGGAATCATTGCTCCTTTTTCATCTCTCCTATTCTTGCCTCCCATAAAAGGCATTTTTTGCAACAAATTCTAGTAAGAAGTTTTCATCTCTGCCCTTGGCTTGTAAGTTCTTTCAGGACAAGGGAAGTGCCCTAGCCACACTGTTCTCCCAATCATGTCCCTCATAGCATGTCTTCTTCCCAGTGCTTAACACTCTGTAGTACTCCAAACCACTTGTTGTGTTACTTTGGAGTTATGGAAGTGAGAACTCTCAACAAAAATACTCCAGACCAAAACCTCTTTGCTTTGCTTGGCTTAAGTAAGTGGTGAGGTAATGGAAGAAAACGGGGGGATGCTGTATTTTCTTTGCCTTGTTTCTGATGAAATCAAGTTGGGAAGCAATATGTATACCAAACAAAATTGGAAAAACACTCTCAAAGCTACCCAAGCAATTGCTATCATTCTTAAAATTCCTAATATAAGGAGGACATTTCCTGAAATTCCACATTGGTTCTTGGAGGAAGAAAGCACCTATCCCTGTGAGATGGAGTCCATTAACTTGCCAGAGAAGGAAGACTCTACTTGGTCTTGGAGCCTGTCTGCATGAGGCACTCAACCAACATGAGAAGGCTTTTTCCTCCAGGACACATGAAACAGAACATTGGTTGCTTTTCTTCTTTTCAGCTGGCTGCTAGAAGGTTTATATTCAATGTGTGTCTCCAGATCATACACTTGGTACACTGGGAACTTCTACCCTAGAGATATGCAATGCAAATGTCACATGACAGTCACCCAGACTGCCAGGACCTAAGGGAGTTGAGGAATTATCCAAGCTAAAAAGCAGAGAGCACCTTTATTTTCTTAGTACTTGTACAAAATTTTTATGGTTGTTCATTATCCTTTACTTACTGTCTTCCTGCACAATACCCCATTCTACAATGGTTAGTATAAATCCAAAGTCCAGCAGTGCCACTGACTGACTTGTGAGCTTGAGGCCTCAGTTATTTTTATTAAAGGAGAAATGTGGGTGGGAAGAACTTTAGGTCCTTTTTCTTTTAGCTCAAAATAGAGGAGAAGATTGTCCCAGCAATAGAATTGCACCACTCCTTGCCTTGGAAAATCCACTGAGTCACAAAACCTGCTGTAAGAATTTCCTTACAATATGTGTAAGAAAGTGAGAAGTAGGGATATATCCTGAAGTATGTTTCTCCTGTTATATCAGTGGCAGTATTACAAGTGACATTTGTTCCCGCATAGCATACATGTCACACCAACATGCTAGCTGGCAGGGCAGAAACTGATTAAGACTTTTTCTGAGAAAACATATTTTTGCTGATAGAAATCCAAATGTATTGATTGTTTTATCTCCATCAGGAAAGACTGCTTTCTATTTGGTGATGGATGACAACTCTTTCTACCACTTCATCTGCCAACAGGACAGGGGGTGAAACAGGCAGCTCCCAAGTGCTGTGGGCTGAGCCATTAGCTGTGACAGGCAGCTCTAAGTCCTCGGTCACCTGTCATGGTCCCTACCGTGGTCAAAGTGAGCAAGATTACACATGTCACAGCTGCAAGATGATGCTGGCGTGAATGGCTTGGTGACAAGAACTTTTAAAAGTGATAGGCCCATCTTAAAAGGTTCTGCTTTAAGGGTGAAAGCTAGAGTGATTTGAGAACACAGCCCAGTTCCTTGAAGAAATGTGGTCTGGAGTTAGAATTGTGTACAGCTTCCCTGTACCATATCATAATAGTAGGAAAGCCACCAAAGAATTATTACCCACATTTTTATGAGCAAAATACAATGTCACCCTCTCTGGAAATGTCCAGTGAGAATACCACTTACATCTTCACAGAAGGCTTTCATTTTATAAAGTACTGTCACATGCATTACCTCATCTAATCTTAAAATTTTGGTCATGGGAGATAGCTAGATCCTATGCTTTTACCATGTTATAAATGAGCAACTAGACATGTCTAACCTCTGAACTTTGATAGTACAGAGTAGAGAAGAAGGACTCTGTCCTACATCCCCATTCCTCAAGGGTTGAACCTAGGGCTCTTCCACTATTTTGAATTGCTCAATCCCATTGTTAAAACCAGCAGATAAATTAATCATAAGAACTCACATTTATTGAACTCTCTCTATGTTCTAGACCCTCCACATACTTTTCACTTAATAACAACTTCATGATAATATGGTTATTGTCACTCTCATTTCATAGAGGAGGACAGTGAAGCACAGAGAGCTTAAGAAAGTTGCCCATCACATTTCAACATTAATATTAGTTATTCCCCTCCTAAGGGGTTTTCCAATAGAAATTCTGAAAGTGATTTGATGTTTACACAGAAACCAGGAACCTGGTAGAAGAAATGCAGGGGAAAAGACACAAACATTATCTCTGGCAAAAACTTGGAAGTCATTGCACATGTTTTACAGATGCTAGAACTTCTGGGATGTCCTCTAAGAAAATAGAGCTGAGGAACACATGGACCCTGTCCTCAAGGGGCTCAAAATCCAGTAACAAAATAATCACTGAACTTGTGCACTCAATTTGACTTTGAATTCCAGCTGAGACAAAGTGTGAAATATGATGGATCATCTAGCACTCATGTAATAAATGGAGTGGTGTCTGCTCTGCAGCAGAGACAAGCTTCTGTAACATGCTGAATAATAATGACAAAGTCTTCCTTTTATATATCAATAATAGCTAATATTCTTTGAGAGCTTACCATGTGCCAGCTATTGTATTAAGCAAAGTGCATGCATTACCCTATTTAATCCTCACAGATATCCCTATGCTTATTTTAATCACCTTCATTGTAAAGATAAAGTAATTATGGTAAGGAGAAATTACTATGTAGACTCAATACAAATGACGATATCTTCCATGGAGTTTTTACAAAGGATTCAGAACCATTGTTCCCAAGACCCATGCATAGATTTTTCTGCCATGTCTGTCTGCTTGGTCATGCAACATGTAGTAGCTCCGACTATACTGTCTCCTGATGCAGTGACTATAGCCATTGTGCTTTAGTATTGCCTTTGGAACCTAACAGTTCAGAAGATGCAGTAAGTCTCCTTATGAGGCCCAATTACAGAAAACTTTCCTTTGTAAAGCAACAGCATGAACTAGAATAGGCACTTCATTATCTGCTTCTGCCCACAGGGAAGTAGAGATGTTGGTGAGAGGATGATTGGCTTGGGAAATGACGCCTATAGGATCCATGCTTTCAGTGTTGGAGACCTCCTTGCTCACTCCTGGACTGACTTCTTATGTGTTGGCTTGCCCCTTGCTGGGGTGGGCTTCTAGGCTCTCTCTCTGGGATCCCCTTGGCAGCCTCTCTCCTCCCACAGCAGTGGCAGGCCTATTGACTTCTGGGCACTCATTTCCCAGAGTGATTTTCAGTCCCTGAGAACCAGAAGTTCTCTTCACACTGGGAGTTTACAGTGCCAACACCGCACCAAGGAAAATAGATGTACTTTCCTTGTGGACTGCTTTAATGTAGTAAATTGTGCTCCGACAGGTAAAGGATAATTTTGCTTCTTTTCTTGTGCATTTTGAAAAGTTTCTGGAGTCAATTAGTCAGGGTTCTGTGGGCTTTCAGTCTCCAAAGCAAGGAGCCAAAATTGTTTTCTCCTTTATTTCCTTTATTTCTTGCATAACTTGGAAATTAGGTACAAAGAGATTTCCCCCCCTCATATCTCATCCTAGGAAACAATGCCTTCTTTTTAGTTAAGCAGAACAAGTACAAATCACATGATACCAATTGAGTAATTGCAAGTCTTGTTAGTTAGCAAGGTTTTATTGAGCTTTTATTTCTATTGGTTACCTAGGGAACCTTTTGTTTAAAAAGCAGTGCCTTTGGTCTGTGCCTCAGATTCCTTTTCTTTCAGACAAGTAAACTTACAAGTGAAGGATGCCCAGGCCGCCTGTATGAGTAAGTGTTGTGTGTTGTGAGCAGGGTGGAAAAGTGGGCATTTACCAGCCCTGCTCTCCACTGAATTGGACAGTTCTCTTCTCTTATGCTTGTGTTCTGTTTACACCTACACACATAGGCACATGCACATGCAAGTGCACGTGCTTGCACACGCGCACCCCCCACCCCCCCACACATATACACACTTTCTTGCTAGATCTTTCCCTCACTTTCAGTAATCTACTGCATGCATCCTGTAATCCTCCCTCTCCCTACAGCCATTTCAGTTGCCAGTGCTGTGAGTGGTGATGTGTGCCATTTCATGGAGCTCATCCTACACACCTCAGTTTTCAAGGAAACTGAGCTTCATTCCAGAAAACTCTCCTCTTTTTTCTATGACAACTGCCAGGCCACATACACATGCTGTCAAGATCATGCTCTTGGGAGTCAGATGGTGAGGAGTTGGGGCCATGTGCTCATCTGTTAGCTATGTGACCTTAAGCATATCTCTTAACTTCTCTGAACTTCTATTTCCTGAGTGAGTCAGAAATAGAACATGTCTCATAGGATGTCAGTGTGGGGATTCAGGGAAATAAGGTTTGTATCTTAGTGCACAGTGCCTGACCCAGCCTGACCAATCAGTGCTATTGTTATCACCATTCATAAGAATGGTTCTCTTATGAGTTTTACTTATGGATAACTTTCCACCTTCTTTGTTCTATTTCTCTGCAGCCAGAATGTAGAACAGGCTTCTCTACCGCAAAGGTATTGCTTTTTCATTGAGATGAAATGCAAATCTCATAGAATTCACCATTTTATGTTAAACTATTCAGTGGTATTTGTACACTCATGATACCTAAAACATTGCCATAACTCTAAAAGGAGACCCCACATCTGTTAAGTCTGAAAGGACTGCCATCCCTGCACTTACCAAATTATTCACTTTTCAGCTTTTTTCTTTCCAACTATTTGCCATTCTGTACATTTGAGGAGTGCAATAGGTGAATTATAGATACTGAGCTTGTCCCAAAAGTCAAAGAGAAACATATTGCTTAATAAAAAATATATATGTTAACATCTTAGGACTACCTTATCAGAATATGGAGTGAAAAATGCAAAACGATTAACTGTTACTCTACACAACATAGAAATTGCCCTTTCATGCTTATCTGCTGGACTTTCCAATTTTTTTAATTTTTTTTTTTTTTTTTTTTGGTCTTATAGCCGAAGAGAAAGGCAGCTTGAGTCTCAGAACTGAGGGAAGGTATATTTTCTAAATAGCTTGTAAACAAGTGATGGGAAAGCCAAGGAGGAAGGTTAGCAGGTCAGCCTCTTTGCATTTAATTTCCATCCTGCCACATTCCAGCAGAGGAATTTCAGCCTTGGGAGTCACCAGATAACCCTTAGGGAAAAATAAGGCCCTTTGAAGTTGCTGGTAGTCTTGTTTCTGCAGCTGCCACTTCCCAAACCACCCAGATCTCAGGGGCCCAGGGGCCCAGGGGCCCAGGGGCCGGCTCATCAGCACTCAGGTGCAGTCTATCTGGCTACTTTTTCTGCAGTGGGACAGATTACATGCTCTCTGAGGCTATGTGAGAAAGGGGAAGGCTTGGTGTGATAGCTGCCAAGGAGGAAGGAAGGAATCTCCAGTTGGCTTAGTGTACCAGTTAGAGGTGGGGAGAAGGACAAACAGCTATGAAGAGTCTTTGGTAAAAGCACTATGAGATTTGGCAAATGAGGTCAAAGGATTTGTGTGCCGACCAGTTGGCCTGGTGGGGCTGCAAGGTGGCCTGAGAAGCCTTCCATTGTGCAGGAGAGCTGAAGGGGAGAACTTTACCACCAAGTCAACAGGATTCTTGACATAGTGAATGTTGGGGCAGGTTGTCTACTTGTGTGGGATTTCAGACATTGTTCATTGTGCCATCCTATAAAGGGCAATCTCTTTCTAGGAGACCACATGTCTCTGCCTTTGACACCTTCATGCAGGTTTATTTATTTATTCAGGTGCTGAAGATGGAACCCACATGAGCTAGGTGGGTGCTGAACCACTGAGCCTCACACATGGATAGAAACAAAGGATTAAGGAAGGTACTACTATGCCTGGACAACACTAAGCTTACTTTGATAGATTGTGAATAAGGCTCTCATGTTAATAGTAGAGCAAATGACAAATGTCTGTAATTTCCATCAGTGATTCTCACCCATTTATCTGCAGCTTAATCACCAAACAGAATGTATTCAAAATTCAGATTGCTGGGCTCCACTCTTCCTGATGCAGAATCACTGTTGGATCCAGACAAAGCTGAGAAAGTAGCACAAAGTGGCTGAAATGGATGCAACTGAAGGCAAACTCTAATCTTGGGAGTCATGGCAGGAAGCAATCAGAATGATGTGATTATTCACAAAGTTGTATCAGTTCCAAAAGAAGGAGTGACCCTGAAGCACAGATTCTCCCTCATTTCTGTTTATGTACAGTTTCTACTTTAAGAAGAGACTTCTGAATAAGTTGCTATTATCTGTGAATGAGAACACATCAAAGCAAGTTGGAGTAATTTTGATGTATATAGCTTTAACTTCGTCCATGAAATGAAATTTAAAAAATGTTCTTGAAGATCCATCTTTAGGTTTTAATAAATATAAATTCCTGAAAGTTTCATGCTCAAGGGTATTTGGTTTTTCTCATATTTGTTTGAATTTGAGAAGAATGACTTTTCTCTTACACTCACAGCATAGGAATGCTAGTGGCTCCCACTGAATCAGCCTTTTCTGTTCCTGGAGGAAAGTATTTATTAAAAATAAGACTGCATTCTTGACGTGGAATGATTTTTTTATGTTGCTGCAAAGTTACATGAATTCCTATAATTGAGCCCCAAATAGTCCTGTCAAATTTTCTTAAAAAGCAAATATTTTTCACAAAGAGAAGATTTCTGAGCACCCCAAGTCTTATTTTGTACCCTGGTAGTGTTTGTCTCAAAGCAGTTAAAGCACTACATAAATCATCTCTTCTTAAAACTGGACCTCAGGTATGAGTGAAGGAAGGAGAGGGAAGAGGGCAAGGGAGAGAGGAAGAAAGAGACATAGAAGGACCAAGGGAACCCAGGGCCAGCCACCACGGGGGGGTGGGGGGGCTTCCTCCCTTTCCTCCCCTTCCTCCTCATCTGCTCTTCAGGACCTCATTCTGCAGTCTCAGCATATCTACACGGGACCCAATGTGTGTCTGGGATACAATTCTGCTATCTAGTAGAGAGTGACCCAGAGGGACCTCCAAGGGAAATCAAGGCCTATGACTGTATGTTCCAGGCTTATTTCTGAGATCCTCTAGAATTCTCCAGAAGCCTCTTTTCTCTGTAACTTCTCAGAAATGCCAGCTTTTTACTTTGGGAAGTTCCTCTGCACATAGCATGTTTGAGGGGAGTTAAAGTGTCTTTCTCCTGCAGCCTCAGAATTCCTGAGGGTGAGTTAGACAATTAGTCCCAAACTGTCCCAGCTGTTAGACTTTCCCAGGGGATGCTCTTTGTGAAGTGGTTTTCTCCTTTGGTAATTTTGATTGCTTCTAATGAGGTTGCCTGCTTTACCTATACTAGACAATGCTAGATTGCACATTGCTATCTTTTTTGTGCCTTTTACCCTTAGGGTTCCAAGAGTGCTCTGAAATCACTGTTGAGAACCTTGGAACCAAAGGCATTTTCCCTGTGTGAATGAAACTTTTCCCCTGTTTTCTCTACAGAAGTGCCCTCATTGTGCCCTGGGTACTTTGTGTGTTTAGGAAAGTTACTCTTCTGAAGAGAGATGCACACAGAGCAAGCAGGAAGGACATGTTGGAGGTAGACAAGGAGTGCCAGAGGGATGCAAACATTATGAGCAGGAGCAAGAGCATCACAAGGCTGTGAGCAACCTGGTGATAAGAGTGCCCTGAAGAGTCAAGGGAATGGGGGAGGCCAGGAGCCATCCAGGGTGGGACAGTACCACCCAAGCACTTTTAAGACCCAGATTCCAATTGAAACATATCCTACATGGCTCAGTGGAATAAGCTCTTCTGTGCAAGCACAAGGGCCTGAGTTCAATCCCCCCCAAAAAGAAACATATCCTCTCCTGGTTAATGTTACTTAAAATTTTACTCAAGTGAGATAGCTCAATGGCATAGTGGCTGCCTTGTAAGTGCAAGGTCCTGAGTTTGATTTCTGGTACTAAAAAAAAAAAAAAAAAAAAAAAAAAGAAAGAAATATTAGAATTTATGTTATTCTAAAAAAAGGAATTAATGGCATTCTGCATCACAAAGGGGAGTATAATTACTTGCTTATCTTAGTGATTCCCCAGCATCAGAACTAGATAATTTTCATGGACTTGTTTTGGATAAAAACATCATGTTCCTGGATGCCCTCACTAGAAAATTGGGTTCCAGAAGGCTGGGCTGAGGTCTAGAAGCCCATGGCAACTCTATCCAAAGACTATGATGACTAGAAAACATTA
Source organism: Ctenomys sociabilis (assembly GCA_004027165.1). Lineage (NCBI taxonomy): Eukaryota > Metazoa > Chordata > Mammalia > Rodentia > Ctenomyidae > Ctenomys > Ctenomys sociabilis. Next base: position 16,571 of record PVKA01008248.1, on the reverse strand, counting down.
GTCTTTTTAAAAAATCTTTTTTTAATGTATCTGGTTGTAGTCTTAATATGGAGCTTGGATGCCTAGAGATCCTCCTGTTTTCAACCTCCCCAGCACTGGGATTACAGGCGTGTGCCACTATGCCTGGACTCTGTGGCCAGCTCAGCCTGCCCTGGGGGCAGGGCTAGAGTGGCACACATTGTGGGGACCAAACAGTGGTACCTGTGCTTGCCTAAGCAGGCACTTTATTCTACTGAGCCATCTTGTCTTATGCTGTACCCTTTTTCAGGAAGTAGTCACAAGTTCGGTTGAAGCACTGATCTAAAACTTGTTTTCCAACAAGGCCCAAGTGAAAAAAAGAGCCAGAAGTCTCAGTAATCATGCTAACCAGCAGTCTGACACATTTCACAAACTCAAAATTACTAATAAAGACAGGGCCCCACTCTGCACTAACATGCCCCTGTCTCGCCTGACTCCCCCCTCCACGGTTCCAGTTAAACTCTATAAAAACAGATAGCCAGCCAGTGGACCATTCTCTGTTAATTTGATTTTTAAAAAATCATTACAATATCATGGTCTTTATTCAGTTAGTTTCCAGATCCTGTTTTCTGTTGCTGCTCTTCAGTACAAGGAAGCAGGGCTTCTTGTAGAAATGGCTGGTTTTAACACTGAGGAGGGAAATCTGTAAGATGATCCCAGAGCACCTTGTAGTGCTAGAAGGTATGGAAGTTGTAGCTTGCAAACAAAAACTAAAAACAAGACAATGATGGGATATGTTGCAGGAGCCAATTGGAAGAGCCATCAATGTCCAAGGCTGGGCAATTTTGAGAAATAAGATTAAAATAGTATTGCACTCTTACCCAAAGTATGAGATACATATCTAAAAATATACATTGATATAATTACATGATTAAATGAATGGATGAGAAGATATAACTCTCTTCTAGAGGATTATTCCAAAGAATGCATATAGATACTTTGCGCTCATAGAGGTAGGACACAAGTCCATACTCAAGTGGGCTGTGACAAGCAACTTCCTAGTAATGGATATGGTACAGAAAAGGAAAGAGGTGTAACCTTACATTGGAAAAAATGATGAATACTACTTTAGCCAAGTGATGAAGGCCAACATTAGTCATAAGTAACTTCCATAGCAAATATTCTTATTGTACTGTGATGCCAATATCACTGTACATGTGTGGTCTGCTTCCAAGTAATCCGTGTCCTTTGTCTAATGATAAAACATCAGAACAATTTCATTGGAGGAAGTTTCTAGAAACTAACAGCAGTCAAAACTGCCAAGGGCATCAAAACAAAGGAAATTCTAAGAAACTTTGACCTCATAGAGGAGCCCAAAGAGATGCCCAAGAGCAATCTGCAGAGAAAAAATGCTTCTGGAGAATTATTAGAGGATCTAAGAAATAAGCCTGGAGCCTAAAGTCATAGGATAGAACATCTCTGAAGAAGTCAAAACTAAGGAAATACCAGTATAGTATAAGCATTAGTTTAAAAATAACATATTACCAGTTAGCATGTTAATTGTGATAATGGAGTCTCAATAATGATGGGGGAAGTTGGATGTAGGACATAGGTGAGTGCCTAGTGTTTTCATCCTAGGCATAGCCCTACTGTCTAAATACAAAGCAAATTTGTATCACTGGATTTCCAGGGACAGAATCACCTACACTAACCTGGGGGCCCAAAAGCCTGAAAACTCTGTTTTTTGGCTTTTGCTTTCTTTGTTTTTGTTACTGGAAACCAAACTCAGGACCTAGAGCTTGTGAGGCAGGTGCTTGTGCTCTGTGCTCTCTCCCCAGCCCAAGTCTGCATGTTCTGTGTTTGCAAATAAGTAAAACCATAGTACTTTTCTCCCTACAACCTTCTTCTTAGGGGAAGATGACTGAAACTCCTTGGCTTCTATAAAGCAATAGTTTTAGGAAAATCTTAGTGTGCGCTTTGCAAAGCTATAGCTATATGGTACTGTAAAAAGGAGAGATGGAAGCTGGCCAAATAGCTCAGCAGATTAAAACACCTGCTTAGGCAGATACAGGGACCGGGTTTTGAACTCCAGCATACTGGCTGGCCCTGGCCCTGGGGCAAGCTGAGATAGTAATTGAGACTAGTCGTAGTGGTGCTCATTTGTAATTCCAGCACTTAGGAGGCTGAAAACAGGAAGATCATTATGAGTCTGATCTGTGTAGTGAGACCTGTAGACCCTGCACTAAATACATAAAAAAGAGATGGTATTTATAGGCATAAACCATACAGTGTGGTCTAAGAGAGGTCACTCAGCTATGCCCAGCTGGCCAGAGCTTTTTGGAAGAGTGCCTTGTTTCCACTCAGCCAGAAATTCTCGCAAAGAGCATTGATGCCTGGGCTTGCCTCTCAGATTGACTTCTGGAAAACTGGACATTTTTCTCAGAAGGTCATAGGACCTACGTAGGTTGCATTCTTCCTGTTGCTGTTTCCTAGCTTCACATCACTACTGATAAGAAAGGACAAGTGTCCATTTAGGACCGAATGTCATAGGTATAGACCTCTCCCTCACCCTTCTCTCCATTACTCATCCTGTTCCTAGGGGTGGACAGCTGCCAGAAAGCTGGGTAGAGACACTGCTTTCACTTTATTTCCCTGGGGGCAACTTCATCAATGAAAGCACTATATTGAGCTCATTCTAGTGGAAAGAGGTTTTTTTTTGTTTTTTTTTTTTATGAATGGCAAGCCACAAGTAGAGGACTGACACTAATTCGCAGAGTTTACCTTCTCATCTCCGAAGAGCATCTGTGTAAGAAGATCCTTCAAAGCCAGGCAGGTTGATTCCTATTCCAATGAGTGGCTGAATCCGGTGTCTGTCCTTTAACAACTGTGCCCCTTGGGGTTTAGCAGAGGAAATGCTGGAAAGTGAATGTCAGAGACTTCGTCAAGTTTAATGTGTAAGCATTTGTTCTGGCTTCATACAGACTTGGATGTAGGTCTCAGTTTATAGGGTTTGGGTCCTATAATTTCTTAAATATGTGACCTGGGCCCATCACCTGGCCATCACAGATCTTCAGTTTCTTCATCTGTAAAAAAGGCTTGTTAACACAGTTGTGTGAGTTCAAGTGAGGAATGATGCCTACTGGATGGCAGCCTTTATCACTGAAGCTCTGCAGCATGGAGCCAGAGTAAGGGAACTTTCTGTGGAGTAAAGCTTGGGAATGGCTGAAGATATGTTGCTGGAGGCTTGCTGGCTTGCAGGATGGTTTCCTCCATGCTAGGTGAGAAATGGCTCAGGAGCAAAAGCTTGCTCTTGGGAGAATTCTAAAAGAGGCAACAAGAAAAATAATATCACTCCAAGGTGATATCCCACATGATTGACATTTCAAATACTTCTGTTTTTAGGTCCATAGGAAGCAGAGAGGGTCACTGGTCAAGAAGAGGTTTCTAGAGGGGAGCAGCTCTGGAAGATTGCTCCTTCGGCTTGGCATGTGTGGTGATCCCTGTCTGGGCCTCACATTCCAGTCCAGGGAGCCAGGGGCAGCACTAAGAATTGGCAGCTTTTTGCATCTGCCTTCCCTGGTGTGGTCCTGAGAATGTGCTCATAGAGTTCCATTTAACGGCAATCGTTACTCGAGAGCCTACCCCTTACTTTTTCGGATTGTGCAGCTGATGAATGGCTGACCTCATTGAGAAGCAGGTGGAGGGGGATAGAAGCAGCTGTTGCCACAGGAAACAAGGCTTTTCCCTTAGGGAACACCATACACCCCTGGGGTGGGGGTGGATCCAGAATGGCAGCTGTCCTCTACCCAGAGGTTGGACCCAGCCGCGGGTGACTGTGAGCTAAGAAACCATGCAGAGTCATCCAGAACAAATTTTCCATCTAGCTTGCACCACAAGGACCCATGTGTCAGTAACTTGCTCCCTTTTTCTCCTGGGTTAGAGTCTATGCCCCAGACCTCACCCTGGGGTGAGACTGGCCTCAAGTCCAAGACCTGCTTGGAACTGGTAGTAACACTGTCAAAGAACTAAGTATCAAACAATCATGCAGACTGGTGTTTGTGGCTCATATAAGACACGGAGCCTTCTCTGAGTTAAAATTACAGAGATATATACAGCATTAAGCCTTCAAGTACCAGGGTGAATACTTAAGCCAAAGGCTTGGCAGTGTAATTTTACCCAAGAGCTGAAGGTTGGGGGTGGGGATATGGGGACAAGGAAAGTTTCATGGGTACTTGTTAAATCCATTTCCTGATGACCTCTTTTTTCTTCTGCAGAGAATATTATGCTTCTTTCAGGGACTACACATATACATCCACCTTATTCTACCCTTTTCTCATACCTTTGTCCTATCTCACTACAGAAATAATCGACCAGAGCAGAGAAACTCCAAACAGATGTCTGTAGATTTTTTTTTACATCTAACAGCACTACTGAATAGTTCACATATTTTCCTACTTTTGGTTCATTTGCCCTCTTCTTATCCTATTTTATGTTGGTATGATTCCAGCCAGGCAAAGTGACTTTCAGGTCTTCCTTGGCCTTTTTCTGTAATTGGCCTCTTTACTTCTTGAGGGGAAAAAGGAAACCCTACTTCCAGAAATTCAAATCAAGTAGCATTTCTTGAGTACCTACCAGATTCCTGGTGCTATTTCCAGGCACTGCAATCGGAGAAGGATGTGACAAGTCTCTATGTCCAAAGTGGACCAGCGCCAGTCTGGAGATGAGGCCCATTGCCCATAGACTGGCGTGGGAGACTGCCTGGGTAGAGCCAGTTGGTACCTGGTATTTCACAGGAAACTTCAAGAAGAGAGCTGGAGAATGTGGCTTCTTAAATCCCTCTCCTGGTTGATTTGTTTTGTTTCTGAAACACACTGCCCGCTATCCAAATGATTGCATGTTGAAACTTCATTAACTCTTTTCAAAGCCCTTTTCCTACTGGTATAAAGGTTCCTCCTAACACTGCTGGTTTCCTTGAAAGGTTTGTCAGCTGCTCTTCAGATGAAAATGCTTCATTCCACAGGATATTTTATTTACAGCCAAGCAACTGTAACTAGTGGCATCCCCCCCACCAGGCTGTAGTGACAACAGACTTTTGATACTGCAGAATAATTCTGCCAAGGATTCTGGTTTGCTTTTATGCAAGTGAATTCATCAAAAAAAAAAAAATAAACGCATCCAAGCTGCCTCTTTTCTGCCCGCACTCACACTGTACCAGTCCTGAAAGCATGTAGCCCTCAGAGCAAGATCTTTTGGCTTGCTGAAAGTCTAGCGCAAACATGAAGCTGGTTCTCCTTAACTAATGAGTGATGGCAAGCCATCTGGTAAGCTCAGCTCAGAGAATGGTTCATTCGATACCAGACTTATGCAGCCAAGACAGCTACCTTTCTAAACTCACAAAACCAGTGTGTCTGTGGGACAACATTTTACCCCTACACTCATGGAGTTTTATAGCTGAAAAGGACAGCTTTATGATGTCACTGCTGGAGGCTGAAAATATTTGCCAGAATCACTTGCAGTGCTCTAAATTTTTATTTTCCTTGAGTGAGGAACTCTTAAAAAATGGGGTTTTTTTGGTTTATTTTATCTTATTAGTATGTGTTTCTGGTACATGAATTTTAGAGTCACCTTGGGAAGTTGGTACATGTACGTATGACTTGATTCTTTTTTTTAAACCTCTTTCTCATCCATAAAATGCAACTTAAAACAACACTGAGATACCATCTCACTCCAGAAAGAATGGCTGTCATAAAGAAATCAACCAACAATAAATGTTGGAGAGGATGTGAGGAAAAGGGAACACTTTTCCACTGCTGGTGGGAATGTAGACTGGTGCAACCATTGTGGAGGTCAGTGTGGAGACGCCTCACAAAACTAGGACTGGAAATCCCATTCAAGCTGGCTATCCCCTTACTGGGAATTTTCCCAGAGGAACTGAAAACATCATATCATAGTGATATATGTGTCCCTATGTTATAGAAGCACAATTTGTGATAGCCAAATCTTGGAAACATCCAAGATGCCCATTACATGAGGAATGGTTGAAAAAGGTGTGGTATTTCTATACAATGGAATATTACTCAGCTATAAAGAATGATAAGATTGAGGCATTTATATTGAAGTGGATTCCACATGAACATACTCATAAGAGAAATAAACCAGACACACATGTGCAAATATTGTAGTCTCTCTAGTATAAGAAATCAAAAGAAGAAATAGAAATAAAAATGTATAACAAGAACTAAAAAGAATTTAGTCAGATAGTAAGGGTAAACTGAACTGCATATGTTGCAGGGTACTAAGCATCTTCTCTTTTGGATGGCTAACAACTTAAATTTGCAGATCAAAAATTGGAGAAATGGAATGGCTGTAAGGTCAGTCAACATTTTGGCCATAGCCTTTCAAGGTCAGTGAAGACTCAGGACATATGAGAACCTGTACTTTAACTCAGTTGTGCCCCAAATTTTCTGATCAAGGAGGTTATGGAGCCACAGAGGAATACGATAGATGATCTATAGTGTGCCTAAGGAGAGTCACAGGGAGAGAAAATTTTTTCAGGCTCTCACAGAGAGCAAACTGGTCAAGCAATGGCTGTGACTCATCCACATGGCTGACACTGACAAAGGATCTACAGAGTGAGGTACGAGGGCACAGGATAAACCCTGAGGGAACTTGACTGACCTCATCAGATACAAAAGCTACATTTTTTGTTATATAGGTCTTGCTTTATCTTGGTCTTAACCATCCAGCAGAAAAGTATAAAAATGAGGTGTATAATAAAGCCATAATAATAAGTGGAGCTGTAAATGGCTCTAGTCAGCAACTTCTTCAGATAACCCAATATTATTGTGGACTGCTAGACTGTGTTGGATTATTTTGTTGAATTCAGGCACCTATAATAATTGAATGGCAATGGAATGCCCATCTTTGACAGGACTAAACAAAAAAGGGGTACAAAGGAAGAACCATTCTGTGTTTGTATAAACAGTACAGTTAGGATAAATATGCAGTACTTCTGTATAATTCTATGAGAAGAAAGATTTGCACTAATAGTGTTTGGACAGGATATTCTGTCAGCTTCTTATACTATGGAGAACCAGTGGGAAGATAATAAGACAGAACATATTAATTATTGAAACTGTACTATAATTCAGCTTTTATCAAAGATAAGTATACAGCTACATTGTCTTAATTCAATGATTAGAGACAACTGTTCTGATGGTGTTTGTAAGTTAGAATATCAAAAATGAACTTTGTATGACAAAAGCCAATATGAAAACAATATGCAATACTTTAATTTTTGAATCTGTCCTGCTAATTTGATTTGAAACTGTCTCATTGCTATTTGTTCTTCAATAAAATAAAAAGAGGACAACATGAAAAAAAATGAAAAATGAACCTCTTTCCCTCCTCCTCCCTCCTTCTTCTTCTAATTCTCCTTTCCTCCCTTTCATTCTTGTTGTCACTGTTAAGTCTAAGTTCATCTCTATGATGTATAATGCCCACATGCATTTAGGTTAGCTATTTTCTCATCCTTGGCCCCTTACCTTTTGCTCTAAGCCTGCTGGACCCGTTCTGTGTGCAAGAGCTCATCCCATTGTCCCCGTCTGTCCTGTCTTTATTTCCGCTTAGTTGTACTTTTCCTTACTTGGATGAAAGATACCATTTGATATTCAAATCCGTGTGTCTGATTTATTCCATGCAACGTTATATGGACTAGGTGCGTTTATTTTCCAAGAAATATTGTAAAAGCCAGTTTCTTTATCCAGTTATCTGTTGCTGGATATACAGGCTATTTCTAGGATTTTGCTGTTATGAATTGTGCTGCTATTAACATTGGTACACAAGTATCACTGTCATTTGATATCTAGAACTCTTTGGGGAAGATACCTAAAAAGGGAAGAGCTGGGTCATTTGGAATTCCTAATTTTAATTCTTTCAGAAATCCCTCAAAACTTTTGTGAAGTGAACCCAGGACTAAAGGTTCCAATACCAGCTGGAGCCCCTTGTCCTCAAAATGCTCACAGTCTCTGAGGGGTGCGAGGGAGCTCCCCACCTGACTCTGATATAAGATAGTAAGAGCCAGGAATAGCTGCAACAACAAAGTGAGCCATGTGAACCAAAGGAAGAAAGGATTACTGCTTCTAGTTGGGAGAGGAGAGGGCCAGGAAATTCTAATCAGAGGAGGTGATTGAGCTGGGTCAGATTTCAGTGGTGGGTGGGAATTCTGGGAGCACAGGATGTATACATTTGCTGGAGTTGGGGTACTTCCCCTGAGAGATGGGAGGTCTCTCCTGGACAGTAGTTTTCTAGGGAATGAATGAAAGAACAAGCGCCTGGCTACAGAATGGCGCTTTCTATCCACACTCTGTCCATTCACATGGACTGCTACTCCAGGCAGCATTTGAGGATGGCCAAGTGTGCCTTCTTTGGATGGCTCCTCTTTAAGCTCCAAAGCTTGGTATGCAACCGCCTTCTCTTAAATGGTGGCAATAGGGGCGGCGGCCATGGATGGTAGCTTTGTGAGAGAAGGGAGGTAAATCTGAGAAGATTTATTTTGGTCTCATTACTAGCAGTCCTTTGCTGAGCAAAGATTAATAAGAGGGAAACTCCTAACGAAGTCCTGAGCATCACCAAAGTGTTCGGGCATGGCTTGAAAAGCCAAAGAAGATGAAAAGAAAGAAAGGAATCAAAGGGTCCTTTAAGAGAAAAGAGGTAGACAGTAATAGCTGTAGAATTTGGAATAGCTCTTTTGCTGATTGGCAGGTTGGAATTGCAGCTTAGTGGTGTTGAAGGGTAATTTCCCTCTGATGCTGTTATTGATACGAGACTCTCTGTACCCACAGAGAGAGCTACGTTGGGGAAGAAAGAAAATGTTTGAGGTCTGATTCATGGGCATGCTGACTGGCCCATGCACTGGGGCATAAGAGTAGCAGCTTTTCTGAAAGAATGTCAGCCTCTTTTCTGTTTTTTTTTTTTCTCTATATCAAAGAAAGTAATGTAGGATATTTGTCACTAATGGCATGCTTTTCTCCTGCCTTTATTTTCCACACTTTTTAAGCCTGCCATTTCATTACTGTGGTGGGGAAGAGAATGTCAACCTCCAACTGAGAGTGTGTGTAGCCTTGAGGGGCAGAATCCTGTTGCAGCCTCAACATCTATAAAAAGATGACAGGTGACTATGTGCTCGAGCTGTACTGGATTCTAGATTTTGCTCAGTGCCTGTCTAACTCTGGGCAAGCAAAGGATCCTAGAGTGTCAGAGCTAGAAGGGGTCTGGGAGAGCACTGAACCTAAGATCTTCCTGTGCATATGGGGAAACAGAGGGCCTGAGAGAGGCAGCTACTTGCTCATAGCCATGCAATCCCCAGGAGACAAGTCCAGGCTTAGAACTTGGTGTTCTTTCACCTGGCCTTTACACCAGCCACAAGCTGTCATCCCCTTCTCAGAAACAGGCCCAAGCTGTAGCTTGTTGTGGAAAACCAAGGGTCTGCTTTCATTGCTGTCAGTGAGCCAAGGTACAGAGTGAGGGACAGACCTACTTGTTGCGCCATTACCACTACTAAACTATCTTGTCTGTATCTGATCACATCTCCTGTAAGGGAACCTGCCACCCATCACACACCTTGATAGGCAGAGATTCAATGAATTCCCTTCATTGCAAATGAGATTCTGGTGGACACAGTTACTCTGAGCCAAAGACCCACTTTGGAATAAGATGTATCCTCAAATCACTATAGTTTAGCCATTGTTTCTTCTGGGCGGTATTCCTTGATTTCTGAAACTGAGCCATGGAAATTCTCTTTGCTTCAGCTCTTAAGGCTGCTCACTGTTGTATACTCATCTTTTGCCTTCACTAGACTGTTTCTTTTTCCTTTTTGAGACAGGGTCTCAGTATGTAGTTTAGGCTGGCCTTAAACTCACTTGTAGCACAGGCTGGCCACACATTTGCAGTGATCCTCTGCTTCAGTCTCCTGAGTGCTGGCATTACAGGTGTGCACCACCACATCTGACTACTGAGTCTCTTGAGAAGAAGGACCATATCTTCACCAAATCCCCAGTGCATAGAGAAGGCCTACTCTGAGTGTGTCCATCCTGTAGCCTTTGGGGTTGTGCTACTTTATATACTTGGTTCAGTTTTTGTTCTTGTAGTACAGGGAATGGAATCTACAGCCTTCCCACCGACCTATATACCCAACATTTTTACATTTTTTATATTTTGAGACTAAATCCCTAAATTCCCCAGGCTGAGCTCAAATTTGTAGTCCTCCTGCCTCAGCCTTCCTCATAGTGCTGGGACCACAGGTGTGTGCTACCATGCCTAGGTGTGTTATTTCATTTAATGTTATAAAAATATTGTAAAAAGAAATTTTGTTACTTATATGCATTGAATATATTATATGTTTCATAGGTGGCCCAACTCACTGAGTAAAGACCAGGCAAGCCAAAAGCTCTAGGTCATAGTAGACACACAGTGGTTTCTGAATGAAGACTCAGACTCCCATGATTACAGTGTTTGATCTGATTTCCTCAGTGACTTAAAAAACCACCACACCAGGTATATAAACAGGCATTCAAAATGAGCTCTTTATGACTGCCTAGACATAATACTTCCTGGGCCTTCACTAGTACAAAGTCTAAATGGCTTTTCTCTGGCACCACAATGTCACAGGTATAACAGTACAGCCGACATTTTTCCCCTTTAACATCTGTGGCTGCAGACTCTAAGGAACAGGGTGGAAGTTATTCAATAGATTTTAGTGATAGTAACTGACTATGGCTGAACTCTGTAGACCTTTATGTGATTATTACAGAAGAAGAGGCACCACCCAAAGAGCATCTTAATGAATGACACCAGAACTTCAGTTAGGAATGTTTGTTTCTTACCAGTGTGGCTTAGTGCAGGTTCTCTGGCATTGGAGTGAGCTCCACAGGTTTGTCTTCAAAGCCATTCCTAGAAATCATTTACCTTCAGGATCCTGGGTGGTTGGAAGTAGTATCTTTGGCTTAGATTCATTTGTTACAGGAAAATGAGTCAAAGATCTTCTTTCTTCATTGTAGAGGTTGAGCACCCCTGATGAAAACATCTTACATAGGGGATGATCTAAAGTCCAGAGTATTCTGGGTACCAATAACACACAACTAGCGGCAAATTCCAAGCCTTTTTCCATGTGAGAACTTGCAGGCAAAATACAGGAGATGACTTAAAATACTGAATAAAATTGCCTTCAGGCTATGCATACAAGTTGCATATGAAACCTTTCCTATCTAGGCTTGGCTCCCATCCAAAGATATTTCATTACCTATTAGTAAATATTCTCACATCTGAAAAAGAAATTAAACCCCCAAACATTATGGATGAGGGATGACTTAGTATGTAGTATGTAGTAGGACATCTAATGATGAATTAGTAAGTCATAAGGGTCCAGTATCTTGGTTTCTCATTTTTTTCTGGTCTATATTCAAGCTTCTCAGCAATCCCTGTTTGAAAATTTACCTAAGATTTAGGTATAAGAAAACAACCCTGATACCATAGTTAACAGGAAAAACAACTGATGCTCACGCCCTGGCTCAGGGCTGGACATGATGTAAAACTCTTGAGATTATTTCTGTGTGCAGCAAGAACCATTCAGAACTATTATTCTAAGTAGAACGTGGTAATGGCTTCACACCTTACTCTTAGTTTCTCTCTGAGGAATTCTAAAAGCTGGTGACTCTTTAAACTAGAACTCACAGGGTGTTCCCCATCCTATGACAGCAGGATGCAGGGCAGATTTTGAAAATGTGATATTAGATTTTCTCTCACCTACAGTTTTGCTTCAGACAGCACTGTGTCTGAGCACATGTGAAGCTCTGGATTGAAGTCTGGAAGAGAAACTCTCCCTCCCATGCCCTACAAGGCTCCATACCCTCATGAGAGCTCAGGGAACCTGGCTCTTCCTCACAGATCACAAAATTTCACATGGAGTTTAAAAGTGGCTTCCAAGATATTCCAAATAATCTATCAAGGCTAGTTTCTCCATTGCAAGTTTTATGTCATTTCAAACTAAGTGAGTGTGTTTGGTACCTGCCTACCATTCATTTATTTCTTTGGTTTAAACGTGTGGTGGATGCATAGTAGAAGCAGATCTCTGATTCTGGAGTGTTTGAGGTTTGGAGCTTGCACTTACAAAGCTTCTGGTAAGATCAGGGGTATGTTTACATAACTCTGAGGCAGCCTGTTAATGTGCACTGCACAGTCAAGCAGGTCAATAGAGTGAAAAATCAATCATTGGACTGATGGACCAATATGCTGTATGATTAACTAGACTCATGGAGTCACTCAAAAAGGTTGAAGCACAGCACTGTATCTTGGGAAGCCAGACTGCCTGCTGATGTGGAAGCATCTGCCTAGTCAGCATTGGTACCCATCTGGCTCGAGCCAGTGGCATGAGATTTGATCAAATACTTTAGGAGCACTGAGGATACAAGAAGGGTAGATGAGTCTTCTTTTTTGTCATACCAAAGTCCTTAAAATCCAGAGCTTTTTAATTTTCTACCCATAAGTATCTTCTTGAGGAAGAGAGAGTGGAGCACAGCTCTCTGGAAGCTTCTTACCTGTGTGAACTTGAACAAATGTTGACCTCTCTGAGCCTCATTTCTTTCTCTGTCCTGGAAATAAGTGTAATTTATATTTAACAGCATTGTTGGGATGGCTCAGTGAGACCAGGCATGGGGAATTCTTAGAAAAATCATTGATAGATATGCATGGAAAACATCTAATAAATGTTAGCACTGAGGATTTTTATTAAAAATTATACTACAGTGACTGTAGTGGGAAAGACACAGACTCTGATGTCAGATGGCCTGGGTGTGAATTCCAGCTCTACCTCTCCTGGCTGATAGCTTGGGGAAACTAGCTTAAACTCTCTCCATAAGGTCCACTTTGCTCACACTATGCCATAGCTGAATAAGGAAATTATGGAAGCATTTAGCACTGTGCTCATTATATAAGTGTTCAGTCAGTAATTATGATTAATAGTTGACACCATCATCATGGTAACTACTAAGAAATTACCCTAGCCCTTCCCCCACTTCTCAGCATGATGTGTTTTCTTCACTATTTTTGGCTCCAGCCCTTTTCTTTTGATTGTGCTTGGGTTTGCTATGTGCTCCTGCAGTGTAATAAAAGGTACACCCTTCACACCTGCCTAGACCCATGCCCTGCAGCATGGCCCTTTCAGAACACTGCCACAGAGTGCCTTCTGTTTGCTGATACTGAGCTTCCTGTCAGTGAAAGTCCCAACATCCTACTATAAGGACTCCTGTGAACTAGGTATCCTCCACCTTCTACCTCATCAGTATTCTAAAACCTCAGCTGCAACTTGACCTTTATCCTTGGCAAATGTCTCTTGATGTTGGGCCAGTGATCTCATCCAGTCACTAGCCCTTTGTTTCTTGCTTTCCCAGTTATTTTGGTTGTGTTTTGTTTAAGTTAGACATGATATGCCTGGTCTTATACATAATTGCTGTACCACTACTCAAGCCATCATCTTACCCATTGCTCTTTGTACTTCGAATTGGCACACCTGTTTTTCATTTTAGCCTTTGTGAGAATTGGGCTTCGGAACCCACATGCTCAAGGAGACACCACAGGTCACCTGGTAGCACTTCTGGAAATGTTACCATTGTAACAATGCTCTAGTCACAACTACATACTCTTAAATTATCTGGGAGAATACAAGAAATGTGTATGATTTTTGTGTTGATCTTAGATCTATAAAATTAGGAAAATTTTATAGTGGCACGGAAAGCCAAATGTCCAACAGAACTTAAGGATTTGCTGTCTTAAATCAATGCATAAAAAATCTAAGTGAATGAACAGGCAAACAAAACCAATACTTGTACCTGTTGTTGGAGTAGTTTGGTCCATCACAATAGGCTGGTTGAGTATATGCAACAACAGCCCACCCAAATTTCGAATGACCATTGTATGACCTTTAAGAACCAGGACCAGCTCTGTGTTACTCTGCCCACAGGACACGGTAAAGGAGGAAGCTGCTGCTCTTCATCGCTTTAGAGTGTGGACTCCTTTTCCTATTCTATAATGGATTAGCTCTGACTTGGGCAACCCATTGTCTATCTCCATGTCTCAGTTTCCACAATAGATTGAATTCAAAAGGTTTTTGTGGTTTGACCTTGCTGTAACAACTTCAAAAAAAAAAAAAAACTAAACAAAAAGACAACATTCAGTCTCAAGCTTAAGCCTTTAAAAAGAACTAAAACCATAGTATTGGCAAATGGCACGCAGTTTGATACAGCAGATTTCACTGCTGGCTTGTGTTCTGCACAAGCTCCTATGGATGCTTACACTTTCACACATGTGCCTGATGCCACACACTGGCTGACCACACAAGACCATTTCTTCTCATTACTAGGTGCTCAGCACTTTCTCACAGCAGTGTTTCCTGGAGATGGGGAGAGCTTTTTGTATAATGTGTGACCACTACCACAAATAGCACCTGCCAAAGACTGAGTGTACACTGTGTGTCAGACAGTGTTATGAGCTTCCTGCACATTTTGTCTCTTAGTTTGTATGAGTCAGTGGGGCAGGTATCACTATTATCTTTTTACAGATGAGATATAAAAGGAAGGGAGGAGGAATGACTCATGAAACGTAGTATGCAATTAACAGGGTGTAAGCCTGTGGCTGAGGGCTGCAGCTTAGTGATATGGCATGGGCTAAGCATTCAGGAGGCTATGGATTTTTTCATTTTATTATTTATTTTTGCAGCACTTGGGGTGGAGCCCAGGACCTTCACGCTGACCCAAACCCCCAGGCACTTTTTATTTTCTTTTATTTTGAAATAGGGTCTTGCTGAGTCACTAAGTTGCCCAGGCAGGGCTCAAACTTGTAGTCTTTCTCTGGGAATTTCAAGTGTGCACCCCTACATTTGGCGAGACCCTGGGTCGCTAGCATATATGGAAAAAGAAAAGAAAACAGAATTGCAGGATCACACAAGAATCTCTGATTGTCTAAGTGTTCAACCATTGAATGATATCCCACCCCCAAGCACCCACATGCTAATAACTTATATGCACTGCTGTTTGGACCCCTGCATGGAACTTGGATGTAGTAATAATAACAGTCGTAGCCATAAGAAAAGCAGGGGCATTTCTGGAATGTGAGGTAAGTACTGTTGTTTTCCCTTTTACAGAGAAGATGCCGATAATCAGAAAGGCTTGGTACTTTGCCCAGGACTCTGCACCCAAGTTGAAATGAACCTGAGGCTAAATACTTTCTTGCCTGTGCTGCCTCACTTTTACCCTGCTGCCTTGGAGGTTAGAACAAGTTTTCAAGGGGCTGTGAGTTTGCTTCCCATTCTCTGCCCCAAGCAGCTTTGTTCCCGCTTTCCTGAGAAGCTTTGCCAGCACAGCTTGCCAGGCTCCGGCAATTCAGAGTCCTTGTAGTGCAGTAGCATCCACCCCGCGAGGCTGCAGAGAAGCATGCAGCGTTTCCTGACAATTACATGCCCAAAGTAGGTAATTTTCCCCTTTCAGGCACAAAGAAGTAAATCAAACGATACCCAAAATAGAGCAGAGGGAAGGAAGAAAAAAGCGAGGTAGAAGAAACCCACTCTTCCTTCCCTAGTCCTCATGAGCCTGGGCCTACAGAGTCTCTTGTCCAGAATCCTGGCTCCATTTACTCGCAGGATCGCGATCCATGCTCCCAGAAGTGTCCAGAGACCAGCTGTATTAACTGTCCATTGCCTTGATGTACCCAGCCTATTTTTCAGCTTCTCTGCTTCCTCAGTTTCCCTAGCTCTAGAAGGTATTAGCTTTTTGCCTAAATAATGGAGGATTGCCATCCAGTGGCGCACTCAAGGAACTGCATGGCTCAGGAAAGGAAAGTCTTGGGTTCTTTTTTCTGTCTTTCTGAAGACAACCTTCATCCATTGTTCAGTCCTAGTTAAGGGATTAACCATGCCTTTTCTTCTCTTTCTTCTTAGTCTTTTGTCAGCTTTGTTGCTCATTAGCTCTTATGTAAGAAGCAGAACGGGAGAAGTAAATGCAGGGAAATACAAATCATTGCTGGGTTTCAGCCCCCCTCTTTCCCTCACACCCGCAGCCCTCACTATTGTGAGTGGTTTGCTGAGAAGCTCAAGGAACTTCTGATGGGGTGGGTTCATTCAGAGCACGCCCATTCCGCCTTTGGTATTGATGGCTCAGAACTGATTACATCTGCAGAGTAGTGTGAATTGTAGGTGCCAAAAGGGCCTGATACAAAGAACAATTCACAACGGATTAGGTACAAATGCTAGAAAACAGAAGGCAAAAAATCAACTTTACTAGTAATCAATGAACTGTAAATTAAAAGTAACAATAGAAATGATTTTAACATATTAAATTGGTGGAGAAATGTTAAATTAAAATTTCCCAGGGTTGCAGAAGAGTTAGTGAAATGGATGTTTTTTTTTTTCCATTTATTTTTATTTTATTGAAATACAAATGTCAATCAGACAGTTTCAAAACACCATAACCATACAGAGTCGATGAAATAATACATTGCAAACTGTTTTCATAATGTTTTGGTATTGTACAAGGTGCATACATGATATTATATTTACAGGTATTTAT